>JAQFVV010001307.1:45000-83320 GCA_028023455.1 Epiperipatus broadwayi | reverse complement strand
TATAATAATAATAATAATAATAATAATAATAATAATAATAATAATAATAATAATAATCATCATCATCATCAACAACTCATGTACAATCTGTAAATCCATTTTATAAGTGTATTTTTTCTGGGGATACCATATGTAATCTACTTATTGTGCAATAAAGTATATTGTTGAAATATAATAATAATAATAATAATAATAATAATAATAATAATAATAATAATAATAATAATAATAATAATAATAATAATAATAATAATAATAATAATAATAATAATATATAATAAATAATAATAATAATAATAATAATAATAATAATAATAATATAATAATAATAATAATAATAATAATAATAATAATAATAATAATAATAATAAATAAATAATAATAATAATAATAATAATAATAATAATAATAATAATAATAATAATAATAATAATAATAATAATAATAATAATAATAATAATAATAATAATAATAATAATATACAATTTTAATGCACAAATCAGTGCATAACAGCAGAGCTTCTTCAAATTAAATCACAATTTATTATAAACTTAATATAAATTATAATACATAATAAATAATGCCTGAGCGCTTTCAAGAGAACTTAGCTCTCATAATCATGGGTAACAAAGAGTAAGCGTAACAAGGTTGCTATGTGTAAATATATGCAGATATATGTAAATTAATTGAACTATATGCGTAAATCTAATTAACCCATTTCTTAGAAATTTTATAACACGTATCTTTCCTATTCATAGCCTTATCATCCATGGCAATAAAACATGCCTCCTTCACCTTTCTCTTAACATCATTTCTTTTCCTACAAACTATTCTTGGATTTTCAGGTTCACATGAATGACCAGTTAATTTCTGATGCATTGCGTAATATTGAGGTGTAAGCTGGGTCTGCTTGGGCCTTTCTGTAAGAATATCTGTGCTGGGACAATCTTGTTGAGAGAGTTGCTTTCGCTTCTCCATAATAATAATAATAATAATAATAATAATAATAATAATAATAATAATAATAATAATAATAATAATAATAATAATAATAATAATAATAATAATAATAATAATAATAATAATAATAATAATAATAATAATAATAATAATAATAATAATAATAATAATAATAATAATAATAATAATAATAATAATAATAATAATAATAATAATAATAATAATAATAATAATAATAATAATAATAATAATAATAATAATAATAATAATAATAATAATAATAATAATAATAATAATAATAATAATAATAATAATAATAATAATAATAATAATAATAATAATAATAATAATAATAATAATAATTTAACAATGATAGACATTCATCACTTATAGATCTGGTTTTCTATTTGCCATCATTACACAACATGATATGCATTCAATTGAAGAATTCCCCTTCTCTGATCATGCAGCTGTTTTAGTGTCACTGGAAATTAATTTTGATAATAGAACAACAATTAATACAGGAAGAACCATCAGAGTTCTACTACCATCACGCACACCAGAATATCTTTTTTCAGAAGTATACATATATCTTCACAAGTTGAAGAATATTACAATGGATCCAGTCCAAGCATGGTGTGCTTTTACTAATCTGCTTTCATTTAACATTGATCATCTTACCAGAACAACAACACCCCTAACAAAACTACTAAATCTTATGGATGATACCTATAAAAAATTATTGGCACTTCCCAATCAAATCTCGATTGTCCCTGTCTGATAGCTTTAAAGAAAACATATCAAGAGTTAACAAACCAGTTTAAAGAATATATATCCATTAAAAAGAAGAGGTTATATTTAAATAAGCCACACATGTATACCAGAAACTTCATTAGATGGGTGCTAGGCCACCCCTCCCAGGTGCGAGTCCCAACAGCTATTAAAGTTCAAACTGAAATTATCTACTGAGATTTTATGTTGGAGCGGCTTTAAATATTGTATAGAGAAAAATTCCAGAGGGCCTCCTCACCAAGTCTAATGGCCTTTTCACAAGATAAATCAGAAAGTGAATTTAATATTTCTTTAAAAGATTTCATTCAAAAAATAAAAGCGATGCCAGACTCATGTCATCCTGGCATAGATGGAATTCCCAAGTTTATATACAAACATATTGATAAAATCACAGCACAATATATGATTAACCTAGTCTCCTACCTCACTAAAGACATCTATAAAATACAGGGCTTAAATCAAATTATGCTTGTGCCATTCATGAAAAAGAAACAATCTCAAACACTACTAACCTACATCCAATTTCAATGTGCTCCCTTGGCATAAAGATAATAGAATCAGTGATAAAAGATAAATAAGAGCCATTCATTTTGCCAAACCTATCAAAAATGCAATTTTCCAAAAAAGAATCCTCAATAGGGCAGGCAGTCTTTCTATTCAAGTCAACTATAGAAACTGTTAGAGACAATAAAAAATACAGTCCAATTGTTATTCAACTAGATATTGAAGCTGCTTTTGACATGATTTCCATCAGTACTCTCTTTAAAACTCTGCAAAAATACTCAGTTCCCAATGCCTATCTAAAACTTGCTTGCTAACTTATTTTTAAACTGTGAGATTTATGTTTCCCTAAATGTGAAAACTTCACCTCCAATAGTTCCACATCAGTCCATTCCTCAGGGCTCACCTCTCAGTGCCTTATTGTTCACTGCCTATATTAACCCTCTTATAAAAATAATAGAAAATGAATTTTCAGGAGTCTATGTGCCTACCATCAATGACAACATTTCATGCATCGCATATATGGATGATATAGCAGTATTTCTATCATCCCAAAAGCAAATTCCCAAACTTCTTAAAATACTTAACAATTTTACAAAAGAATAAAAACTAACATTTAATATGGAGAAATCGTGTGCATGGCCGATCTTTACCGGTAATAGCATTACTAAAGTTTTCAAAGTTAGACCAAGTGTATTTCTTGGGTTCAACTTCTATTTACGACATTCACCTATGAAATCGCTCATACAGAAAAATTTAATAAAGTGGAAAAAACTGTCAATTCACTTTCCAAAGCCTACCTCTCTCTATATACAAAAATGGCTTTGCTTAACATGCTAGTGATTACAAAAATCTCTTATTTTACTCCAACAATCATTTATACCAAGGCATTTACAAATAAGATAGACTCCTTATGCAGGAAATTTTTCTGGGGAAAAAAGATTATCTCAATATCAGTAAGATGTCTAAGAAAACCCCTTTCATAAAATGGCCTAGGTCTTCACTCAATATATGTCTTCAGGATATAAAAAACAATGAACATAATATCTACATGTGCACAAAAATTCCCATATTTAGAAATTTCTGCCAAGATTATTCCTACAGATAGACTACCTCCTCTCCAGGGATATCTGAACACACTATTTACACCATTACTAACAATCTACACTCTTAACTTCAAACCACCACAATCCAAATATAAATATTGGGAAGTTTATCAACTTCTACATCCAGGTCAAGATGATGTACAAACTCCACTTCATATCACTAATAAACAATTATGTCACGAATTCAAACTATGGTCACTTGAATTAAAATGTTTTGACTTTCTCCTAAAGATAAATCTGGACTCGCTACCTATGCAACATTTTTTGAAATATCAAAGAAACTATAAAGATATAGATGGTATATGTAATCTTTGTCATAGAGACTCAGACACAAAACCACCTTTTTTTTTCATGCCCAAGTCTAGAAAACATTCGTGAAATTATTAGCACTTCACTCAAGGATAAAAAAATTAATATGAAAACCCTTTTTGACTCTTTTAAAAGGGGTATCTTTGCTGAAATAAGAATCTGAACATTTATACTCTATGCCTTATGGTGCACAAGGTGTAATTTCATATACAATTATAACCCCAGAAGACATCCAAACATGTTCAGAAATAAACTGCAAACCATACGTGAAAGAGACATGAAGATTACAGATCATACTAAGTACATTGACACCTGGAATATACAAGAATTTATATAAAAGCACTAAAAAAAACCATATCTAACATGACCCTTGTGCCAGTTCTGAAGTCAACTGTCACAAATTAGACACATTCCTGCTTTAGTTTAATTGAAGTATATCTAATTGTATATAATCATATGATAGAGTGATCATCATTGACTTTGAACTGTTTTTTTTTCTTAAATACTCTAATTTGATAATGCATACAATCACTGATCAAATCATTGTACATATGTAGTTTTGTGAACCAATTTATATATAAGAACTATGTTGTCAAATGTAACTTGTATAACCTTTTAGAATACTAATAAAAAAATTAATATGAAAACCCTTTTTGACTCTTTTAAAAGGGGTATTTTTGCTGAAATAAGAATCTGAACATTTATACTCTATGCCTTATGGTGCACAAGGTGTAATTTCATATACAATTATAACCCCAGAAGACATCCAAACATGTTCAGAAATAAACTGCAAACCATACATGAAAGAGACATGAAGATTACAGATCATACTAAGTACATTGACACCTGGAATATACAAGAATTTATATAAAAGCACTAAAAAAAACCATATCTAACATGACCCTTGTGCCAGTTCTGAAATCAACTGTCACAAATTAGACACATTCCTGCTTTAGTTTAATTGAAGTATATCTAATTGTATATAATCGTATGATAGAGTGATCATCATTGACTTTGAACTGTTTTTTTTTCTTAAATACTCTAATTTGATAATGCATACAATCACTGATCAAATCATTGTACATATGTAGTTTTGTGAACCAATTTATATATAAGAACTATGTTGTCAAATGTAACTTGTATAACCTTTTAGAATACTAATAAAGCTTATCCTTTGAAACATAATAATAATAATAATAATAATAATAATAATAATAATAATAATAATAATAATAATAATAATAATAATAATAATAATAATAATAATAATAATAATAATAATAATAATAATAATAATAATAATAATAATAATAATAATAATAATAATAATAATAACAACAACAATAACAATAATAATAATAATAATAATAATAATAATAATAATAATAATAATAATAATAATAATAATAATTTATCCCCATTCTGACTTGTTAACAATAATAAAATGTCTAAAAGAAGTGTGTGTATGTGAAATATTTTATTTAAAATCCATCAATCCAACATGTCATTTATTTTGTTTATTAAGAAAGTAATTTTGTCATTAATAATTATTATCTTTAGAAATAATTTAACCTGATATATTAGTGGCTTGATTTAACTTGAGACTTTTTAAAATTCGTATGTATATCACTAGATAGAAAATGCCATTGATTTGCAGCCATCAATAAATTATATATATATATTAAAATTATGAAGATTAATTAATAAAAAAATTATAGAAATCATTTATTCAGACTTTATATGATTTTAACTATTTATATTATATATTTATACACATAGATTCTACTATTTTTGATTTTAAATCATTCAGATCAATATCACATATTTTAAAATCTAAAGACTTCTTGAATCTTCCAAATCTTGTATAACATGGTTTTTAAGTTATTTTTTTGTAAAATGTAGTTTACTGTTTTTTGGTTACTTTTGCAAGATGTATTTAACTATTTTCAGATTACTGATTTTACCTAAATAAATTTTTAGCAGGCATGTTAACACTCAAGATAGCAAAGTACTTATAGTTACTTTTAAAAGTTTTTCACTGGAAGATCATAATCTGTTCAAAACTTATATGCTTCAGGAAAAAAGCCACATAATCTCGAGTAAAATGCACTAGCAAGTCATGGAAGTAAATTTATACTGATCCCATCTAGAAATCATTTTATCACTAGGAAAAATATTTAATTATAATTCCTACATTAACTTTAGCTATTTTTTAGTAACCCCCATTGCTGATTTTTATTTTTCTCATGCTAATAGCTTAATGCTATTTTAATGTAGAATATAGAGCATTTTCTCCTCAGCTATGATGCTTGAAGTAATAACAAGTGACAACGATTCCTCAACTATAAGCGGCAATCTGACAAACTATAAAGCAATCTGACAAACTTTTAAACTGAATTATTTTGAAAACTTTTAGTTTTTATGTCTCTGCCATTTAAATTGCCAATATTGCTTTAATTACATTTTGTTCAAAATTAATTTTTTTTTAAAGGATTATTATTTTTTAATTAATAAATAATATTTATAATAGAATTATGTTTTACTTTTTATGTATACTTATATAATTTATTTACTGAAAATTTTATTTATTTAATTTTGACAATTTTTATTAATGTTAACATTTTATAATATGAAGTTATTGTATTTTTAATTTTTAATTCTGAATTACAATGAATTAAAAAATATCCTTTTTATAACAACAAAATAAAAAGAGCTAGCAATTTATTTTATTTTATTAAAATAAATTATTAATTTCTTTTAAATTTTAAGTGATTATTTACATATTAATCAACCTAACTGAAAAAATTGCCACCTTCTTTTAAACTTGTTTGTCTACATATATACGCATACATTATATCATAAATAATATATGCATTGCTTTTTTTTTTTTTAATTGTCAGACTAAACATAAATTTATTATCATTATTATTTATTAATAATTTGTTGCTATTAATCACAATCAAGTATAATTGCATGCATATATTGTAATGGTTCAGATATAAGGTAAATATCAGGGGTGATGATCATAATCCAAAATCAACATCAAAATAAAGTCATTAACAAAAAGCATTATTGTTTTTACCAGCATAAAAAGGGCAAAGAAATTAACATTGGAAGTGAATAATATCAAATAATTAACACGAGAATACTATAGTATTACCAACAATAATTATTAAGAATCATTAGCTTTTGTGATTGGAATTAAAAGAGATACACTATAAAATTGAGGATAATCATCATCTAGCTAATATCAAACTAAGAATATAATATTATAAAAGCAATCAATATTTCTTTTTCATCTTCATGCACATACATAAGTGTTACAAATAATTATAAAATAATTTTATATTATAAATTCCATAATATCAATGCTGATCATCATCAATGTTCTAGACCATCTGGTACTTTGAATGAACTGGTGATACTAGTATTTACAAAGTAATGTAAAATATGTAGACATAATAGTGGTTTTTACCTTTGTAACATCCAAATAATTTCTCAGAGAACCATGTGAATGCTTATGCACACATACCTATATATATATATATTAAATGTAAAATACAATACCCGTTATAAAATATTATATATAAAAAAAACAAAATTTTAATGGTAAACACAATATTATAGTTTAAATTTTTTTGTAGCTTTCGATTACATGGTAATCCTAGTCAGCTTTAATCGAATTTCAAATTTTTTAAACTTAATGTTACATATATTTCCATAAGCTGTGTATGGCCATATTGCAACTTGCCCATTAATAACATCATCCTTATATTTATCAATCAAAATTGCCTCTTTAATTTTCCTCTTTTTATGATTTCTTTCTTCCATTAATATTTTATTTCACTCCTATTAAATATAAACCTATAATTACAAGTTTTTTCATGGTCAAATAATACCGAAGCTGTATTAATTTGACTATTTACATTATTTTTAATTCGATTATATAATAATTGATGCTACTTCAATCTTTTCTCCACAAAACATCTCGATTCACTGATATATAATTTCTACATCCACATGAAAGCTGATAAATTATATTACTTTTTTGCAATTTAGGAATTATACTCTTAGAATTATTAATCAATCGATTAACATTAGGAGGAACACAAAATGAAATATTATATATATATATATATAATGACTGAACTAGCTTTAGAATTACAAGAAAGCTAGAAACTATTAATAAGAGAAAATATATAAGCTTAATTCATTCTATTATTAAATAATTTTACTAGAGTAACCTACAAGTACCTTAAAACACAATTCTATGATGGTAATTCATATAACAGATAACTAAAAAAATAAAGACATTAGAAAAAAATATTTCTGAAATTATTTAATGAACTTAATTAATAAATAAAAGAATAAAAAATGTAGAAAATGATCATGTGAGAAATATATCATTAAAAATCAGTCAACACTTAGACAATCCCAATACCAATAACAATCAACAATTTAAAACTGTTATCAAGGCAACCTTCTTTTATATATATTGATCAACTCCATTCGTGCAATGCACATATAATTTCATATAACACACAAATATTTTTTTCTTCTGATTCTTCGTAAATTACTAACATTTAATCCACATGAATTATTTCTTTATCATAATCAAACCTTAAAAATATAATAAAAAAGAAAATAATCTGAATCTTTATTGCTCTTTTTTTTTGAAAATGAGGATGTCAACCAGACTATTTTAACCCAATAAAAATAAAAAAAAAATTTCAACATAACTATTAAATATTAAAATACTTTCAATTCCCTATAAAATAGCATTTGAAATGTAATTGTGTACACATTATAATACCTCATTTTACTATGGATTTTTTTAAAGTTCTTTTGTAGTTGCCTAATTGAATGTCTCTTTTGTTAAATCTGAAAGGTAAAATGTCTAATCAACTTTTTGGCTCTAACTTTTTTGTTATAGCTTTCTCAAGAGTTATTTTTATCCAAATCTTTTATTTTTCTTTCTCTTTTTCTTTATAGTTTCAGATTTCTTCTTTAATAATATTTTTCATTTTATTTTTTGACTATTTTGCCTTTCTTCTTTTCCTTATTATAGCTCTAGGTTTCCAGTTTGATAATTATTTTCATTTCAGATTAACATAACTTAAAAAAGCCATGATTTTGGATGGATTAATATATAAGACTAGTTGAAAGTTTTTATCAAGTGTATTTCTCTTCTCCTACATTTTTTTTTGTGAAATTTGTTACATAATTGGGTCAGCAATGATTAGCTTTTAATAACAAGTTAGCACATTATTATCATGGTGGCAGTGCTTTTCTGCTTCATAAATGAAATGTAACAATGTCTGATTTATGTAGCTACAGACTAAAAGAAATTTTAAAAATCATACTTAATGATTATTTAATCTATGCATAGAATGGCAGTAGTGAATCTATTTTCTGATTGAAATCTTTAAGATTTATTTATTATATTGTTAATAATTAACTATTTTTTTAAAAAAAATTATACCTAAATATATTAAGCATGATTAAAGCAGTACAAACATTTTTTTGTAAAATTTTATAATGGATTTTTTTCACAATGTAGTTGGCAGAATTTCCATGATGTGTTAATAAATCCATAGCCTTTAAATGATTTTTAATTTCTTAAATAGAATTTTCCTTCATTCTATAACTTCATTTCTAGCATATATATATATATATATGTTGATACAAAGATTTTCACAGGTTGCATATATAAAAGACATTTTGAGGGTTCATCCGTGTTAAAAAATTTAAATATTGATTTACCGATGTTTTGACTTGATCGTACTAGTCATCCACTGAATGATAAAAGGTAGAAAGATGATTGTAGAGGGGCTACAATCATGATTTGAAAAAATGTTAAAGTTTCACCAATAGCAAAAATGTTAAATTAAGAATGCTTTTTAAAAAAATCTTTCCAAATATGAGGAAGTTTGCCTGTATCATCTCACTTATTGATACAATCTGGCCTTTTAAGTATCTCAATGGATTTTCTAATTTTGCACTGGTATTTTGTCCATTTTGGGCTTAATAGGAAACAAAAAGATGATAAATCAGTTATTAGGATTTGTGTTCCATATGTAAAAGGAACTACAGACAGTATTGGATGTATATTAAAACACTATAATATAGATACAGCATTTTCTACTCATAAAAATATCAGCAATATAATAACCAAGCCTAAGGATTCAATCCCTCTTGAATCTCATGGTGTTTATCAAATCTCATGTGAAAATTGTAAAGCTTCTTACATAGATATGACTAATTGTCACATCAGTGTTAGAAGAGATGAGCATGCTAATGCAGTTAAACAACACTCAATCATAATTAGCACTCTCACTTCGTACTATAAATTTAGGTCATAAAATTGATTTTTCTAGTACAAGGATCATATCCAGATGTGATAATCTCTACCAGTGCAAAATTAGAGAAGCCATTGAGGTACTTAAAAGGCCAGATTGTATCAATAAGCAAGATGATATATGCAAACTTCCTCCTATTTGAAAGGATTTTTTTTAAAAAACATTCATAATTTAACATTTTTACTATTGGTGGAACTTTAATGTTTTTTTCAAATCAGTGATTGTAGCACCTCTACAACCATCCTTCTACCTTTTATCACCCAGTGGATGACTTGTGTGATCAAGTTGAAATGTCAGTATATCAGTATTTAAATTTTTTAACACGGATGAACTGGCAAAATATGTCTTTTATATATAAGTGATGAAAAATTTTTTTCTTATATAAATCATTAAATGCCAAATAATAAAGAAAAAGTAAATCTGTTATAAACTGTTGAGCAATGTATTCTGGCTAAATTAACATTGCTATAGGACTGGAGTGCTACAGTCCTACCATAGAAGCACAATGGTTTAATCTACTTGCCTATATGATACCCAAAGAAACATCAAAGGTCCTACAATATGTGTTTAAATGAATGCAGAAGGGAAGCAACTACAGAAAATGATAACATCATTTCAAATGCATTGCTGAGGACTTGTAGCAGGTGATGAATAACTTACCGACTAAGAATGATCCAAAGAGAGATAGACTGTATCCATAAGAGATATTATTGTCAAACTCTTGGATGTTAACTGAGATGAACTAATGAACATTTTGATTTGTTATGTATTATTTTTTTATATATGCTTGTAAAAATTCTAGTTTTGTTTTATTTCCATACTTGGAAGCTTAAATGTGTCTATAACTTAAAAGAGTCCATTATGATTGAAAACAACAAAATGAAGGAAGGGGGGATTATAAAGTTAGACAAAATATTTTTTTATGTTAAATAAAGTTTAGGTCATCTTTCCTTTCATACTGACTTGAGATCTGATCATCACCACAATGATATGGAATGAAATAATACTTTTTGATACTATTCCATATCAAGTACATACACTACTACAAGAAAAAGTTTGTGTTTTGTTTGTTCATTGTTAACTAGCAATTATTTATGTTTATTTTTTTCAGTATGAATGATAAATCTTCTTGTGTGGATGCTCTTTCCTAATCACTTTAGGGAATTGTATATAGGGGGCTCCCTAAAAGCAGATGGAACATCAATAATTGAAATTGGACAATGAGGCTATTACAGATATACTTGTATATTATAAATTAGTTAGTCAGCTTTGTGGTCAATTTAATAAAAGATTTTTTAATTATTTTGCTTTGTAAATAATTAGTGTCTTGTTATGAACTTCTACTATGGGTAAGGGTTGGAATAGTAAACATAAATAATTGTTAGTTAATGATGAACAAATAAAGCACAAACTTTGTCCTTTAGTAGTGTATGTGCTTGATATGAAATAATATCAAAAAATCTTACCTTATTCCATACCATAATGGTGATGATTAAATGTCAAGTCACTACAGAGTGAAAGCTGACTAAACTTTATTTAACATAAAAATAATATTTCATCTAACTTAATAATTTCCCCCCACTCCATTTGGTTACTTTCAGTCATAGTGAATTCTTTCCAGTTATATACACATCTAAGCTTCCAAGAATGGAGATAAAATAAAATTAGAATTTTTACAAAAAGATATAAAAAAGCAATATATTATAAATCAAAATGTGCACTAATTCATCTTGATTAATGTCCAAGAGTTTGGAAATAATGTCTTTTATGGATACCAGTCTATCTTTCTTTGGATCAATACCCTGTGGTAAGTCATTCATTACTCATTAGAATTCCTTGGCAATGCACTTGAAATGATGTTGTTTCCATTTTCTGTAGTTGCTTTCCATCTGGATCCATTTAGACACTTATTGTAGGACATTTGCTGTTTCTTAAGGCATCATATAGGCCAGTAGATCAAATTGTCATGCTTCTATAGTAGGACTGTAGTACTCCAGTACTATGGCAATGCCAATTTAACCAGAATACATTTCACAGCAGTTCATAACAGGCTTACTTTTTCTTAATTTACTATTTTGCATTTAATGGCTTATACACCTGGGTCTCATTTTATGCGGATTATTTTAATGCGATTTTGAAGTTATGTGATTCATGTTTCTTCTTAATATCTTTTATATTTCATTATATTTATTAGATATCAAGAAATTTAAATTATTAATAATGTATTTTGACTTGAAATACTTTTTTTTTTCAAAAATATGTTATATTAGCAGCTAACGTGAATATGGCCTGAAGCTGTATTTAGAATCTTAGCTTCTATGTAAATAACCTACTTATACTAATGAGTAATTTTTAATATAAAAACAAGCACAAGACTAAAAGTGGCACTAGTTGTACACATGTCATGAATCTGATTCACAAACAAACACATATTTTCAAATAGCGGTAATGGTTAAAATATGTATGAAAAAATGTAAAATTAAATACTGTAGTTAATAAAAAAAAGTAAAAAAAGTTTGTCTTGTATTAATTTTTTTCAAATATTTGAAATTTTTTATTAGTCATTATTTATTTTTTTATTTTTTTAATGTGAATTTTAAAGTAATTTTTCCTTGTTGCTTTGCTTTTATGCGATTTCTGAAAATTACTGGAACATATCTCCATTTTTCAATTTTTGCAATTTCTTTTGTGCGCATTTTCTGAGGAACCTATATACCGCATAAAACGAGACTCAGGTATATAAGCAAAAAGTTACTTCATCATTTATATATATGATGGCAATGTTTTATTTCATTTTTCTCCATGTTTGAATAATACTGCAGTTTTTATTTTTAAAATTTAACTTAAAATCAGTTCAGTTCTTTTATCAAACTGCATGAATTCATCAAACTTTTTTCTGTTTAAATGTCAGTTATAGTTTTTTATAATTTTGCACTATGACAATTATACGGATAATATGGAATGTTTGAACAAGTCGTCTATGTTCTTTTGGATTCAAACATTAAATTTTTATATGTTGGCTTTGTACAGTTTTTGTATCATTTAAGAAATAACAAAAGATGACAGAAATGAACTGGGTTTGCTTTCATATCCTGCTTAGTTTCCAGTGTTTAGTATTGAAGCAATGGATCTGTAGATCAAATCCACACTTCACGTTTTTCTATGATCTAACCTAGGATCAAACCTGATCCACATTTTTAAATGATTGTAATAAAACTTTTCATCTACCCTCTTGTACATATTAAATTAATAAGTCAGTAAAGTCATAAATTTTCTATTTAAAACTTCGGTTATAAATTTTAAATGTACGAATTTATATATATGTGTGGATACATATATAATTATAGACGGAACCTTTTATAAGAATCAAGAAATAAATTTTAAAATTATATTTTTTTATTTTTATCTTTCATTTTTATTTATGTCAGAATATTGTATTCAGGTGATTCATTTGCGATGGACCCTAGTCACATTCTTGAGTATAAAACAAAAGAAATCCATTAGCAAAGTTGAAACAGAATTTGCAATTAAATTAAAAGTTAAATCAGAGAAAAGATATTTTAAAGAAAAAATTCTTCAAACCTATGTTAAGCTCAAAATAGATTTGAAACAATAAAACCATTGGGTTTATCATGAGAGTGGATCTTATGAAGACAATACTGAAATATTTTATATTACTGATTATGATCGCCAGAGTCAAATATATCCGTTTTGCCTTGGGCGAGTGTAAAAGGGGAATTTTCTAGGAGTATACTGGGAAATTTATAAATAGACCAGGAAAACAAAAGAAGAGGCCATTTTTTTTGTTTTATCTGGAGAAGCAGTTTTTCTTTAAAGATAAGTGTGAAATTATGATTGTGGGGTAAGCGGAACCTGACCTGCTTGGTCCCCATTGTCCCAGAGATGATCGCAGAAAGACCATGAAGCCAGAAAATTTTGTTAAAATGTTTTTTGCCTGCTAAACTGTGGAACTCTTGAAGTAAAGTTTAATAGCTAGC
The DNA here is from genome assembly GCA_028023455.1 of Epiperipatus broadwayi. Taxonomy (NCBI): domain Eukaryota; kingdom Metazoa; phylum Onychophora; class Udeonychophora; order Euonychophora; family Peripatidae; genus Epiperipatus; species Epiperipatus broadwayi. The sequence goes on along the minus strand of JAQFVV010001307.1, from coordinate 69,295 downwards.
TATTCTTATGCCAAAATAATAAAAACCAACATTAAATTATTGTTCCATCGTGGGACCTAAATTTCAAGTTTGGACAGTTAATAAATTAGGTAATGTCTTTAAACTGTTTTACATTCCTAACCTCCTAATTTATTTTTCCATTTCCAGTTGACTTTATAATTAATTGCTATATAGAGAAAAAATTAGTATTATTTTTCTTTGATTTATATTTTATTCAGTTACAAGTGATATTCAACTTGAGGGCTCATTTTTATTGTTACATAGGGTGACCAATGACTGGGCTATATTTCATTCAGGCTATATTAAAGTTACTATTTCCCATTGCACATTTTTGATCTGTTACAAATGCCACCCAAATCATTGAGGTTGTAAAAATACACACCCATTTATTCTGTTACAAATGGGTGCTGCAATTTTCAGGCATAATTAAACTGGATCACTCTATCATGATCTTGTCATATCTGATCTGCTACAAATAGTGTCTTAACTTTAAGGATGGTAATAAAAATTATTTCATCATCTTTTTATTTCTGGTAGAAAATGCTGTCCACACCTGTAGGACAATTTTTTATTGTTACAATTGTTAAAAGGAGATTGCCCTGGCAACAGTTAGAAATTGTTGATTGCTATTGATATTGGGATTGTCCAAGACTCTAAGTGTTGACTGGTTTTAATGATTACTTATAAACTCATTTAGCCTTGAGTATTATTACACTTATTATTTAAGAAATATTTTTGGTGCAATTTGAAATTTATAATTGCCATTTGTAATGTTATAAATGACTATTTATTAGTCTGCATTCAGAATAGATTTTATTTACCTATTTAAAGAGGTTTATTTAAACTTCTTTATATCAATAATTTCAATCTCCATGCTCTGAGGAAAGTACTTGTTATTGCACTTAACATCAGCTATTTAGTTATTATATTTTTATTACATGGACGCTTCCAGAAATAATACTATGAATTCATTTTTTTATCTGTAAGAATATTAGAATTAACACACACACACACACACACACATATATATATATATATACTTGTGAAGTTTGATTAACTTTGTAATTTAAAATAAACCAGCTAATCATATCTCATAGAAGGTGAGATATTTAATACCTTTATAACATTTTTACGATTGTTTATTTTAAACCATTTAATTTGTTTAATCCATTCACAAGATAATTTGTATTACTTTCATGTTCTCTAACAAAAATATAATAATCACAATTTATGTAAATTTTAATACCTGTAATAATATTCATATAGAAAATGTCTTTCTATGTAGGCAAAACAAAGGTAAAAATTTATGCTACCATATGTGTACATTAAACCACATAAAATATAATTGGTATTTATTATAATCAAATATTATGACAACCTAACACACACAATAAATCAGCAATATTATTGAGGGTTATAAATTAGAATGTTAACTGAGTTTGCTACTGTAATATTCTTGGATTAATTAAATATGCATTTATATTATTGTAGTATCTAGGTTGCTGTCTATTTATAAGATTTCTATGGATCAACCTTTAGAAATTTTACAGTATTTCTTTCAAAGTTTTTTTTTCTTTTCTAGGTAATTGTAATATTCACAGAAATGTCTAGACATTTGCTAAGCATGAATAAAAGCTAAAATTAAAATATATAGACTACTTTTTCTGTATAAATACATTTCCAGAACATTTATATGAATACAGAAGCAAGAATAGTGTTTTAAATAAACTTTGAAAAATCAGCAGCAAGGTTCATAATATATTGGTTAATTTCTTTATTTATTAGGCTTGTTGAATAGTTTTTATGAAATCTAATTTATTTTTGGAACCATATAACTCTGCATTACTCAGCAAATCAATAATATCATTTTCACCAACTATATTATTCTTAATTTTGTCTACAAATTCAAAAAATAAACAATAGTGTTATTATCATATTCTAAAATATCTTGCGGAATCTTATAAATTAATTATCAAAATCTTCATAAATTTCAAAGGATTTTTATTTTTGAATAGTATTATATTTGGAAAAATAGGAAAACCTATAGAACTTTTGGATATTTATTACAGTATACATTATTACTTCTAGTATTATTCTTTTTTTAAATATGTTATTAATAAAATTCTTTCTTTGACTAGCAATATTCAGAAATGATTAAAAAAACATCAACTTTTATACAAAAATGTAAATAATAATAATAACAACAACAACAACAACAACAATAGTAATTCAATTCAATTCTTATTTATTATGTGCATTTTAACACTTTCACTTTAAGAGAAACACACAAGTAAATATTCATACATTACTAATAATTACAAAATAAATATAAAATAAACAAAACATTACTCAATATATTAACATTTTAACAAAAATATACAATAAAGAAAATTACAATTCCTAATCAAAATGTGAAAAAATATATACATACGTTATCTACATATTGAAGCAGTTGGATCTGAGTTCGATTCTAGCTTCATGACATCTAGCCATAAGCCCACTTCAAACCCTAGTAATAACCTTAAATTTCCGATGCAATGGGTTTATATGGTCAATCCACATTAATCAATGCTCTTATAAGATTCATGATAAAATTATTCATGAATTTATATATATTATTACTGCATGGATTTTGTGTATATATATTATAAATATTTAAATGTATATATTTGTTCTAAAGTTTCATTGCGTTGGGAATGTTTTATTTTACTTTTAAATAATTTGTTAAATTTTTAGTGATTAAAAGCTACACTCTTTTGATAAGCTTTCAGATTATCCCTCTCCAAAAACAATGGGTAAAGTTTTATTAATTAAAAAAAAAGATAAGTATTTAAAATGTAAGGATTTCCTAATTAAAATCATTTTTCTGATTTTAAAAATTCATTTTCTAATTAGAGAATGAATTCAAGTTAATGATTTTGAAAGCCTTATCGAAGGAATGTATCTAAAAACAACTAGTAAATTTTGTGACATTGATAATGAAAAAAGCACTAGCCTGAAGGCATCAGATACAGTATAAATAGCTCTGAAAAGTTTGGAGAAGGAAGAAGCCATCTTTGTTGTAGAAAAGTGCCATTAAATTCTGTGTGTTTTAAAATCATGAATTCAAATAGTGTTCCTTTCATGGTGAGAGGCTAAATGTCAGGAATCTGGCTACGGTTCCTGAAGTCCCCTGAAAATCTTCAATGAAGCTGCTAAATCCTTTCTGGACCAATCATGCTGCCAAAAAACATGAAAAATCAATAAAATGCAGTTCAAGTAATCGACCAAATGTGTGCCTACATTTTACCAACCCGGACATGTAAACTAAGGAACCAGCCATAGAAGAAATGGTAATATATTTCCACAATGAACCATACTTTCTGGCCAGTTTTTGAACTTTACTTTATACTCCCTTTAAGAGCTCTTTTCATTTATTAATGTAACAATCTGTACAAAACTTTCCTTTAGTTATGCTTTTTAAATTGCATAGTAATTCTCTCAAACGCTAGTCTTTAAATTTAACTTTCCTTTTTTATGATGGCGGTTCATTTACTATATTATAGATATTTATTGTGTGATTTATTAATGTTGTTTATTTTTAATTATATGCCAATAATCTTTTGACTCAATGAGCTCCTTTGCCCCATTTGCTTTGTGCAAATAATATAATATTAATTCTGATAGTAATTCTCACCCATAGAACTAGATTTATACAGTTCTATCAATCATTGAGTCGAAAGAAATTATTAAATGTTTACTATTTTTATCATTGGCTAATAATAAATTATTAGCTCCATTTCTAATCTATGCCCCAGCTATTTTCTCGTGTTCTCCAGTAGTTAGTTATTCATATATAATATTAAAATGTTTTTGTAAAAGGGTCGATAAAGGAATCAAATAAATATATTCTAATTCAAAGTTCTGTTACTTTCTATTAAGATTCAGGGAGGGCATGATGTTTGGGGCATAATTAATATAATTTCATAAATGCTTTAAAATAGTTTTAGCTAAAAGCTCGTTTGACTTTAATTAATTTAATCAAGTTGTCATGTAGAGCATTCTATAATAAATTGGATTTTATTATTCAAACGGTGACTATCAAGTCATCATCTTCGAACATTGCTGATGTAGGGCAATCTTCCACTCCGTAGGCTTGTCGGTGGTGATATCACTGTTATTTTAATTATAGAGGAAAAAAGCACTTCCTCCCCATTTATATTATATTTGGAACACCAAAGGTTCACAGCTATGACTCTGCCTGGTTTTCGCTGTGTTCCATTTCTCCTTAAAGGGCAGTAAAACTTGTCAAATACAAGCTGCCATACTACTTAAACCACCAACTATTTTTCCTTTTCATTTATAGCTCATAATTCATCAGCACCATTACCTCTCTGTTCCAGTAAAGCCCGCTCTTATGCTCGTAATTTGTGATGAAGTGATTTCAATTAAAGTCGAATAAATTCTCAGTTATCTCAAATTAAATAAGTTTTCTAATAAAGGTTAAAGTTATGCCCTAAATACATATCTTGCTCTTCATGAATGGATTTGTGAATGTGAAAATAAATCTCACATTCTTCTGTATAAAATAAGAATCATAATTTCGGTCACAACTGAATACCTTTATCTGCTTTTATTTTCTTGTTGGGGGCATAGACAGATAGAATTTCATAATATTGCATAATACTTGTTGGCATATAATAGGAAACTGCCATTCTTATTATAATTATAAATTCTGTTTAAGGGCTAGGGGTAATCAATATAATCATCATTTAAAATTGAACAAAACTATTACTAGTATTATTAATTATTTTAATAACATACTTGGTTTCTTAAGTCTTTTATTCAATAATTATTTAATATTAAGGCTCGCTGTCTTTGTTGGCAACCCAAACATATACATATGACTCGATTTAAAATTATCTTTAGTCAGTTTATTATCCAATATTAATGTCAGTTCATGGGTCACTAATCATCCCAAACATTGAGATAGTTCTTTGGTGCATAGCACTGTGCCGTCTGTTTAGATCATCCATTGATCTGAGCTGGTGAGTTGGGTTTGAATTCAGTTTGGTTTGGCTGAGTTTGGATCTGACTTGCAGTTTAGGTGGTGAACGTTTTTTCGACCAGTACATGGTTATGTTTTTGGCACCCAATGTGGGGTATCGATTAATAAATCCCACACATCCTGTAGATAGTAATTATGATTTTAGTTGCTCAGTCAATTGAGATCTTGATAAATTAAATGTTTCTGTAGAGAGTGATATTTTAAAGAGTATTGTATATATTTAAGAGAAACAGTTATGCAATTTATAACGCATAACTGAAATGATTTAATAAATTAAAATGTCATTTTGTAATTTTCTTTCTTATAATTAAATGTTTTCAAGATTATTTTTTAAATGTTCATCAGTAAAAGATTCATTAGTCAGAATAATTATGTAAAGAGAAAAAGTAATAAGATAGAATATATATATATATAATTAATTATATGTGTACTATATCAGTATATATATATATATATATATATATATATATATATATATTATACGTTTGTTTATACATGTTCATGACAGTAAGAAAATGATTGTTAGAAAAGTAGTAAGAGAAGATCAAAGCAAGGGGTAAAATAAATGAAACATTTGTCTGTGTCAAAATTAACTAGCATTCATCTCAGTATATATGCAAAAATAGCCAATATGATATCATGTTAAAAGTTTTAATTTCAAAATATTGCTTGCTAGCACATATATTAAATGTTTGCTCCATATTCTTAGTAGCCTCAAAGCAGGCCAAGACCTTCAAACTGGGAATTATATGTCAAGCAGTCTGATGCAGTGTGACAACATGCTTTAATAACCTTTTACCTGTTTATTACAAAAATGCCCCATAGCTAAAAATTTTTTGGAAGAAGCATGTGGTATCATGCACCATCTCTTGGTCAATTTTGGTCACAATTTCTTCATTTTAGACTTATTTTATAGGAAATTCAATGCTTTCAATTTTGGTTCTAAAAACATCCGCATATAGCGTTATATTTTTTTAAAAAAATCTTTAATCTTCACAGCCTACTTGTTACATCACTGTGTCTTCTTCTCTGATTGGATACCTACCAAATCTTCTAGGCGTGTTTCTAAATGACAGATTCATAAATGACAGATTTGAAAACGAGGATCGGTAACTAAAAACCATTCTCGCTAAAGAAAGAAGATGTACACATTCGTAATGATTTTGATGTAAATAATTATATTTATTGCAATTTTTTATGTTCACAAATAATAAAATATAGTTCTCTATCAAAATATAAAGTTTGACTTGGAAAATTTTAAATATTAGAAGAAAAATACATTTGGAGAAATAATCCGTAACAAAAAATAATTATTGCTACATAACGTAATCAGGAAATTTCTAAGGCGTGTTTCTAAATGAAGATTCAGAAACGACAACGAAGCTTTGTATGTTCGTAATTGAAGTAAATAAAAACATCTATCATAATTTTTTACATTCATAAATAAGATTTGATGTTACTTTATGGAAATATAAAGTTTGATTTGGAAAATTATTGCTACATAACGTAATCAGAAAATTTCTAAGGCGTGTTTCTAAATGAAGATTCAATCACGACAGCGAAGCTGTGTACGTTCGTAATTGAAGTAAATAATAACATCTATCATAATTTTTTACATTCATAAATAAAATTTGATGTTACTTTATGGAAATATAAAGTTTGATTTGGAAAATTTTAAATTTTACAAAAGAAATAAGCAAACTGGAAATAAAAAGAGAATTACTTGACAGCTGTTGATCTGAATAATGGCACAATCATTGGTTGAGTTATAATTCTTTTGTTTTACTGCTACCTATTTTTTACACATTTTTCTTATATTTTTCGACAGTTATTAACATTATTTTTATTTTTTCGTTATATTTAACCAATTTGAATCTAAAATTATTCAATTTTTAGAAGCTGAATTAAAAAAATTCTGTGTATTTTAGATTAATATTTTAACAAAAAAACTGATTGCAAATGACACAGTCCAATCACATTGTTCTCAGATTTAAGTAGAGGGCCAATAGCTAAAAGAATCAGTTTAAGTAGAGGGCCAATAGCTAAAATTGTCAGTGAAAGGGTTAATGACAATAATTTCTAGAGTAACCTCAAAGCAGGTGAAGACCTTTTATGTAACATCAAGCAGCCAGATGCAGTTGGCAAAATGCTTCAATGGTTTACATGCTCTTGTGCTAGCAAGATTGAAAATGATATCAACAAATAAAAGTTCTTGTGTAATATTAATTTTGACATTTGCTGTGTGTGAAAGCCGCATGCTTAGTGAAAATGAAATAGTTCCACTCCTATATTTAAACTCAGGTCAAGAACATGTCAGTTGTTAATAAATAATAAATATTCATCAATCGAATTGTTTTATCAAAAATTAAGTCAGTCATATGTGGTTTGGGAATCAATGGGTTATTTCACATGCCCTATTGATCTCATTTTGCTGACTGGTGCCCATATAAATAAATTTTTCAGCAAATTTGATTGTCAGCACAGTAGTGGGTCAGTTATCTAAATAATAAAAACCAAGTGTATCCGATACAGAGAATTACTTGTACTACCTGCTAATATATATATATATATATATATTTGTATATCACTAATCATTTGTATAGTTTTTTTTTCAGACATGGGAGAACAGTTGAACAGAGGGAAAGTGAGTAATGTTTGTTTTTCTTATATTTAATAGTTTTTAAATAAAATACATGTCTCATTCAAAGAATTAATAAAGAGCTAGCCAAGAAAATGTAGGTGAACTAAAAAAGGCAGATTAGATAGATTGGGGAAATAATATGCAACAGCTAACGAAGATAGGAACAATGGGACCAGTAGTCAGAAACCTAAGTAAATGTAATAGAGAAAAAGGTCATTATTTATGTATACAGAGAAAGAGTGCCATTATTTTGTGATTATATTATTTTTGTTTTTTTTTCAAAAATGGAAGGAGAGAAATTAGATAAAGGATTGACTGATGATAGTGATGCGAATGAGAGATCACTTTTAAAAATTGGATCAATAGGAAAGAATGCAACCATCAAAGCAGGAAGACAGCTAAAGATGATCATGATGATCGAGAGACTTTGCATACGTTCCTCAGAAAAATGAGAGAAGACAGGAAGTTAATGCTGCTGATGATGGAAAGAATTCTAAGGCTTGAGAAAAAACGAGGCACCCAAACTAACTCAAACCCAGAGATTGCAAAGCATCCTCAAGCAATAGACACTTACAAAGCTCCAAGAGGAGATGAAGATAATCAGACCACAACAAAAGAAGTTGTGGACAGCAAAGAGGATGATAGTGGAGAAGAGGAGTCGAATCAAGAAACAGTTAAAGAAGCTGATATAAATACGGAAAGGGAAAAAGAAGATGCTCAGACCACTAGTAAAATAAAACCAAAAGTAGAAATGGAATGGATGATAAACCCTGAAATGAGTCTAAGGAATTTGCAGAGACCATCCCTTATATTTTGTGTAGAAATTTAAATTTTTAGGGGAAACCCAGGAGAAAATCCTATAGATCATCCTATAAATAATCTAGACAGCATTAAAGAATTTTTTTATCTGCACTCTGTAGCAGAGAAGGAAAAGATTATCCTAGCCAGCCATTACTTAAGAGAAGCTGCCAAGGCATGGTGGAAGCTATTAAAAAACCCACCTACCACAATCCAAGGGTATGAAAATGCCATTTTAAAAAAATATTGGAGCGAAGAAAGGCACGAGGGTATTTTGCATAGACTGAACACCCAGAAGTATCAAGAAAACTGCAGACAGGGATATGCAGCCTACTTCATCCAGCAAGTAACCACATTCAATTCCCTCACAGCCTTCAAATATGAGGACCAACACATCATCCTGATGATCAGGCATCATTTACCCCCATGGATCCAAAGAATCATGCTTGGGATGGGCCCCATGTCACTGGAAAAGACCATAGAGTTTTTGACTGCAATAGACTATGGGAACTTGACACCAACCAGAAAAGACCAAGACTACAACCATTATCAAAAGTTCAAATCATATGGGTCACCTGATCCAGTGGAACAATAGGTCAACCATTAAATGAAGAGTCAGATATATATGCAGACGACTGACTGACATGACCATAGGGAAAATGAGACTTGATTAATGGACCTATTTACCATAAGCTAGATAATATTAAGCATAATGATCATAATGAGACATGTATAATTTTGTGGTTTGTACAGATGATATTATTCACGCTAATGTTGTTCTCCCAGAGTCTACCAATTAGTCGAGTACACTTATGCAAATGTGTCACATAAGTGAAAAGATTTTTTTCCATTGTTTTTTTTGAAGTGGAAAGAAATGAAGCAGTTGGATCTGAGTTCGATCCTAGTTTCATGACATCTAGCCATAAGCCCACTTCAAACCCTAGTACTAACCTTAAATTTCTGAAGCAATGGGGCTTTATACGGTCAATCCACACTAGTTTTCTTAAAGAAAAACTATTTTATAAATGTGTATTAAAATTAAGTAGTTTAAGGTTTAAATTAATCAATGCTCTTATAAGATTCATGATAAAATTATTCATGAATTTATATATATTATAACTGCATGGATTGTGCGTATACATTATAAATATTTAAATGTATACATTTGTTCTAAAGTTTCATTGCGTCGGGAATGTTTTATTTTACTTTTAAGTAATTTGTTAAATTTTTAGTGATTAAAAGCTACATTCTTTTGATAAGCTTTCAGATTGTCCCTCTCCAAAAACAATAGGTAAAGTTTTATTAATTAAAAAAAAAGATAAGTATTTAAAATGTAAGGATTTCCTAATTAAAATCATTTTTCTGATTTTAAAAATTCATTTAATTAGAAAATGAATTCAAGTTAATGAGTTTGAAAGCCTTATCAAAGGAATGTATCTAAAAACAACTAGTAAATTTTGTGACATTGATAATGAAAGAAGTGCTAGCCCAAAGGCATCAGATACAGTACAAATAGCTCTGAAAAGTTTGGAGAAGGAAGAAGCCATCTTTGTTGTAGAAAAGTGCCATTAAATTCTGTGTTTTAAAATCATGAATTCAAATAGTATTCCTATCATGGTGAGGGGCTAAATGTCAGGAATCTGGCTATGGTTCCTGAAGTCCCCTGAAAATCTTCAATGAAGCTGCTAAATCCTTTCCGGACCAATCATGCTGCCAAAAATCATGAAAAATCAATAAAATGTTGTTCAAGTAATTGACCAAATGCATGCCTACATTTGACCAACCCAGACGTGTAAACTAAAGAACCAGCCATGGAAGAAATGGTAATATATTTCCATAATAAACTGTACTTTCTGGCCAGTTTCCGAACTTTACTTTATACTCTCTTTAAGAGCTCTTTTCATTTATTAATGTAACAATCTGTACAAAACTTTCATTTAGTTGTGCTTTTTAAATTGCATAGTAATTCTCTCAACCTCTAGTCTTTAAATTTAACTTTCCTTTCTTATGATGGTGGTTCATTTACTATATTATATATATTTATTGTGTGATTTATTAATGTTTATTTTTAATTATATGCCAATAATCTTTTGACTCAATGAGCTCCTTTGTCCCATTTGCTTTGTGCAAATAATATAATATTAATTCTGATAGTAATTCTCACCCATAGAACTAGATTTATACAGTTCTATTAATCACCGAGTTGAAAGAAATTATTAAATGTTTACTATTTTTATCATTGGCTAATAATAAATTATTAGCTTCATTTTTAATCTATGCCCCAAATATTTTCTTATGTTTACCAGTAGCTAGTTATTCATATATAATATTAAAATGTTTTTGCAAAAGGGTCGATAAAGGAATCAAATAAATATATTTTAATTCAAATTTCTGTTACTTTCTATTAAGATTCAGGGAGGACACGATGTTTGGGGCATAATTAATATAATTTCATAAATGCTTTAAAATAGTTTTAGCTAAAAGCTCATTTGACTTTAATTAATTTAATCAAGTTGTCACGTAGAGCATTCTATAATAAATTGGGTTTTATTATTCAAACGATGACTATCAAGTCATCATCTTCAAAAGTTACTGATGTAGGGCAATCTTCTGCTCCGTAGGCTTGTCAGTGGTGATATCACTGTTATTTTAATTATAGAGGAAGAAAGCACTTCCTCCCACACTTATATTATATTTGGAACACCAAAGGTTCGCAGCTATGACTTGGCCTGTTTTTCCCCATGTTCCACTTCTCCTTAAAGGGCATTAAAACTTGTCAAATACAAGCCGCCATACTACTTAAACCACCGACCAGTGATTATCTTTTCTTTTCATTTATAGCTCATAATTCGTCAGCACCGTTACCTCTCTGTTCCAGTAAAACCCACTCTTATGCTCATAATTCATGATGAAGTGATTTCAATTAAAGTCAAATAAATTCTCAGTTATCTCAAACTAAATAAGTTTTCTAATAAAGGTTACAGTTATGCCCTAAATATGTATCTTGCTCTTCATGAATGGATTTGTGAATGTGAAATAAATCTCACATTCTTCTGTATAAAATAAGAATCATAATTTCCATCACCACTGAATACCTTTATCTGCCTTTATTTTCTTGTTGGGGGCATAGACAGATAGAATTCCATAATATTGCATAATACTCGTTGGCATATAATAGGAACTGCCATTCTTATTATAATTATAAACTCTGTTTAAGGCTAGAGGTGATCAATATAATCATAATTTAAAATTGAACAAAACCATTATTATTATTATTAAAATATTTTATTAACACACTTGGTTTCTTAAGTCTTTTATTAATATTTATTGACTAAATTATTTAAGTGTATTAAATTTAAGTTGTATGTAGATGGCTGCATAGATTCGTTAATGTTTATATATATATTTTATTTTTATTTTCATATTGATTAAGATATATAGATATTGGTAAATATGACACCTTATGCTGAGTGTCCAAACGAATTTATTGTATATCTTTTAAGTTATTGGTGTCAATGTGGCATCTTATGATGAATGCCATTGGGTTTATTGTAAATTTCTTTCTGCACTCCCATCAATAACTTTATATTTTAATTGTTTGTTTATTTTAAAGGGCTTTTATTTCAGGCTATTTGTTTCGTAGCTGGTCGATGCTGGTGGAGGGATATATGGGTGTTTATATCAATGTAATGTGAAGTGTGTTTAGCATAGAGGGCAATGTGCCCAACTGAATGCATGACCCAAAGATGTAGTCATTGTGTTGCAATGGACACAGACGTATTTTCTGCACCATTGACCTTTTTTTAGCTCTATGGATAGGGATTATAAGTCAGCAGATAGACTGCTCTCCCCCATAAGTAGCACTTCTCATTACTTATTTTATATACATGATTCCTTCACCAGACAGATACACATTCCTGTACTGGATGAGGATCATGTCCTCCAAATAATATCACAGTCAGATGCACATTCCTGTCAGTGTGGTTTTATGCTAGCATCTTCATATTGCATTGGTTTCGACTATATATCTGGAAGCAGGCACTTGTTTGGCTGCAAACTTTTAGTCTGAGATTGAACATTTGTTTTCAAAAGTTTTTAACTGAGTAATCTATGTAGTCTATCTATACTCAACATTCTAAAGTAAAATTTATTAAAATGTTCATTTGTGTGGACTGTTTAAAAATAGTAATTTAAATTTAAAAATTAATATTAAAATCTAAAGATAAATTTTATTCCTCAATTTTTAAATATTTATGTGTGTTAATAAATGTTTTTTGTGTTAATTACTGGCAGTGGCTTATTTTATTTTTTTAAATATTAATATATTTTGAGAATATAAATCTTTATTAAAACTTATAAGAATTTATATTATAAATTATCTCTGCTGCTCCCTGAGCTAGTGACATGGGCTGACAGTTGGAATAAAACATATATGTAAAAATTAGATCTTAACAGTACATATCTGCATACTATATAAATTTTCCAGTTTCCAATAGCCTGGTGGTGCCCTGTATGGCAGATATGATGACACTCTAAGTTCCACCTTCACCCTGACTGTTATAATATATATATATATATATATATATATATATATATATATATATATATATATATATATATATATATATATATATATATATATATATATATATATATATATATATATATGTGTTCACTAGATGGAGCTTACTACTAGCTCCAAATAAGCTTTAATTATAAGTGCCAAAAGAGAAAGAAATCAAAATCTCTATCAGAGAATCCTCATCCCCAGACCAATTAGTTTCAAGCTTATGGCTGACCTCAGTGAGGAGTTAGAATTTCAGACACTAGAATTAAAATTCCAACTCGAACGTCAGCACTTGAAGGCTTTTGTAATGTTATATTGCTTTGGCTATTAATATATGGTGAAACTGAACTAAGTTCAGACCCATATAGCTATCTGGTTTGTAAGGATGGATTTGAAGACATTTACATGTCTGAAAGGATCAGGTTTTCAAATTGATAGTAATATATTAAATAATGTTTGAGTTGTAATTTTAGTTCTAGTGTCTGAAATCCTAATTCCTCACTGAGGTGAACCATAAGCTTGAAACCAATTGGTCTGAGGATTTCCACTAGAGATTTTGAATTCTTTCTCTTACGGCACTTATTATTAAAGCTTGTTTGTAGCTAGTGGTAAGTTCCATCTAGTGAATATTTTAGTATGAGGCTAAAAGCAAGTTACACATTTACATTTTATCTTGTTTTAATATATATATATATATATATATATATATATATATATATATATATATATATATATATATATATATATATATATATATATATATTATAATGGAAGGAGAGTATAAAAATAAAAATAAGTAATATATGCAGCTGCCTAATGTCGGAGAAATACTATACATAATGACTAATATCTCTCTATACCTGATACATGTGTTGATGCACTAAATATAATGGAAGAGCAATGCATTATATATTTAATTTTTATCTATGTATTAGTACATCAGATATAATTAATTATAGATAAATAAATTCATAATGCTTCCAAATATGAAGTTCATTTACAGATGATAATGCAACACTCAGAGCAGTCAAATGTCACAATATGGAGTAATTAGGGTGAAATAATAATAAATATGCAGCTACACACATCGGTATGCCAAATTTAACTATTTAATAATAATTTTCTTATCTTTTTAAAATATTGTACAACCATAAAAATAATAATAACAATCAAACCAAATACAATTTTATATCTAAGTGAGCTGTAGTTAATTCCTTTAATGATAAATCCGCATTTCCAAGTACATAATCTATCTGTAAGCCACCTTTTCTTTGTCATTTAAAGATTCATCACGTAAAGATAGTTTTTTAATGTAAATTGAGTAAAATCTACTTATTATGAGTTATAATTTTTTAGTCGAAAGGTCTGAATTCTTCTATAAAAAGAATTTTACTTTCGCCATGTTATTGCTTCTGTTTGCTAGTTGTGTGTGGAACACGGACATTCATGAAGTGAATTGCATATATATATAATTGCCTTTAAGCAATTAGGTGTACACAGTGGAGTTAAGATGTGCATATATATATATATATAATAAAACCGGAAATTAAGAAAATAAGCATTTTTATTAATAATAACAATTTTATTAATAAAATAATATTAATATAATAAAAAAAGTTTGGATAAAAGCATTTGCTAAAGATATCGTTTTTTTTTTTTCAAAAACTAAAAAACAGAATTTACTTACACTTATGAATAGTCATTTATTTAAAAACATTGATTTTATTCTGAGTATTATCTCTGTGATGCACTACATTTTTATCTTCACATAATTATCATTATAATTATTATAGTAAGCTAGCAGGAGACAAACTAAGGGGGGAAAAGAGAGAGAGAGAGAAGAGAAAAAAGGGCTAACTTCTCTCTTCCAAGAAAAAATACAATATTACAATTTATATTTAGTGAAAGATAACTTGTTAATTCTATTAATAATTATAAATTTAGATTTTTCAGAAACTGAATAAATTATAAACTCTTATAGATCAGTTGACTTTGGAATTTATTTGTCTACATTTTCATAGAATCTTACATAACTATATTTTTAAGCTGTCCATGGCAAATGTTGAAGATTTGGGTTTCTGTCTTGGGTAGTTATGTTCAAGTATATAGAATATTATTTGAATTCTCACCAAAATTATCCATAATCTTGGTATATTTTTTCATTGAGTTATAGACTTTCATGAATTCATTATTATTCTCAATTCTTAATTTACTTTTAGCAAATAATTTAGCATATTGGGGGTATTTTAATTCAGTTTGATGAGTTAGGTACTCTTTAGCATAGCATTATTTCAACTCCAAGAAGCTATATATCATGAGACTATTGGTCATTGTACTTATGAGTCTCTAATCAATCATCCTGTAGACCACAACAGTTTCAATAAAGAATTTCATAACATTGGTTAAGAAATATACTAAAAAGCACTTTTCCAAGTTTAATTTATCACCTTTCCATCATTAATGGGATCTTAATATTAGAAACATTTGGTAATCTTAGGACTAATACTTTAGAATTCTTCGTTATTTCTGATGTCAATTGAGTTTCAGTCAATGATTTGACTTAATCTCAATGCTCAGTAACAACAGCTCAAAACTGTTCTAGAATTGAATAAAATTTTTTTTTGTTATAGATAGCATATCTATTAAGTAAAAAATATATTTTCTATAAATTTACATGCTCTGACAGAGTTTTGTTTGATAATGAACTTATTATTGATAAATATTTTAATGCTATTTATCAAATGAGTTGATCTACATGTTTACATTAAAATAACATATTGATTTCTTTACAAAAGATTTGTTTTCTCTCTTACTTAATCAAATTTTTTATAAAAATATATACTTTAAGCATTTACCATTTAATCTACTATAATAATTTAATTCTTCTTTTGGAGTTTTTAATTCTATAAGTGAAGAACTTGACCTACATGTTTAAAAATGTGTAAATATGTAAAACAATATATATAATAATTTTTTTATTACTCATAAATATATACCTTGCTTTTTATAATTGAATCAATATATTTTTGATTCAGTAATATCTGTGAACACATATTTAAGAAAATAAAATACAGATATTTACATTTATTTATGATTTTTTATTTTAAGTATTTTTTATACAATCACGAATAGTTTTAACAGTATCCAGCACCTCTATGCCTCAGTCTAAAGTTTTAATGTATGCAATGAATTAACTACAGGTTACCAACACAATTCATGTCTATAAACTGTTTCTTAAATGAATATATGGACATATACTACATATTTGTTTAAATTTCTTATATATATATATATATATATATATATATATATAGAAATGTATTATATATGATTTTAACATTTTTTAATATATATATATATATATATATATATATATATAATTAAAAAATGTTAAAATCATTATAATACAACATTAATTTCTTTAGTTTTATTTATTTTACTAGAACCTTGCTGATTTACCCAAAGCTTATACTATTCTGAATGGTTTTTATATGATAGACATTATGATTTTATTATCAACAATCACAAATATATATATTTTCAAGTTTTTGTTGGAGTCTTCCCATTTTATCTCAATCCTATTGCAACCATTCATCAGCCCAGAAGTTATATTAACCTCTCTCACTATGGATGCATTTTGAAACATCCATTTCACTCTTTCAAGTAAGCAAGATATATAAATTGTAACTTTTCCTTCCTGTTCTTCCATCACACCTATACCCTACCTTCTCTTTTCTACCCTCTGCTACACTAGCTCAATATTAAACAATGCAGTAAAATAACAATAATGTATAAGACTCTTTATAGGGCTTGAAACTTGCTAAACATCTAAACATAAGATAAACTTTAGGGATGATTACAACAGAGAGATTTTAACATTGAGAACTATATAAAATATACTCCACAATGACATTGCTATTATGAAAACTCTCCTACTACCATCCTATTATAATCATTAGGAAAATCCCCACAACAAACAATGACTAACATACTATTTCATTTAAATAATGAATTAATTGCTCTTCTATAATTTAAGAATCTTAAATTAAAACATTAACAAAATTATATTAATGAAATTAATGCTATCCTATAGCTATCTCAGGGATTATAAGTATTCTATTCAAAAATATCATCTAACCATTAGATTGATAATTAAATAATTGAATCACAAGAGGGATTTTATTGGGATCCAACCATTTAAATAAAAGCACACTTACTATTACAAACCGTGATTAATCTCCTATTGGAATAGCTAATCCAACTATAATAATAATAGTGAAACATGGAAATTAACATTCACTATCTTCACTTGAATAATCCAATTTATTTTATGAAGATTTATTCTCCTATCTATCTTAATAACCATGACTATAGAGTACTACTCATTTTATCATAATCAAGAGCTTTATTATATAATTATTATCTACAATGGCTAACTTAATTAAATACTTTTCTCCATTACTCAGCATTCATCTACTGTAACTAGATCCTTCAGAATTACTAACTTTAAAATATATTTGGTTAGTGACTTGTACTCTGAAATAATACAATACTTTTAAATTTATGATATAACATATCTTTCAACTTAAAATTCCAAAATTAGAATGTGACTATCAAACATACTACTGATTTCTATTATATGCTCTCCATTTGGTAATACTTAATAGTATTTTTAATATGTCTCTTCAAGATTTTTTTTTATATTCTATAACAATATGAAGTACCATAAACTCCCTTTTTAATATAGCTATCATTTAAAAGCAATTAAAAGTTAGTGTATTAATTATAAAATATTAAACATAATTCCTCAAATAAGGCATGTAATAAAAATATGATATGTATAATTCAATGTGGATCATGTGTTTTATTGATATGATCTTGTGATGGAAATGACTCTCAGACACAATGAAATTAATACTACAAAGTTTAAATCAAAATGGTCGTTTATTTACAATAATACTAATAAACAAGAAATACATATAAACATTAGGTTAAATACTTCATTAACAATAAAAAAAAGCATGAAAACTGTTTATACATTGATAATAAATTATTTACATTCTTTACAAATAAACTTCATGATTATTATATACAATTAACCCTTTCCTTAGTTTGTCTTTTAGTTCTTTTGAAATTATAAATTTATTATTTTATTATGTATGCTTTCATACTAATCTGATATATTTGCATCATTCATGAGTTATTGGTATCTTCACAATCATTTTCCATATTACCTGATATTTTGTAACTCCCAATATATTGATAATCTTGTAATAGTTAAATTATATTTTATATTTAAAATTTGGTTTAAAATATTACACTTCCATTTTATTAACAAAGTTATTACTGATGTGGTAAATATAAAAAAATAAAAGACAATATTTATGATGTATTTAAAATGAATAATAAAGTTAGGATTCTTTTTTTTCATATAATGCAATTCATTTATGCATTCATTCTCTCTCTTACTCGTGTTTTCTGTTAATCTTAGATCTCAGTTATTCTTATTCATATGATCATTTATTCAAGTTTTATTCAACTATATAGAACATTTGTTCTGTACATGGTTTTACTACCTACAGGCTGATCTGTCCAGACTTAGGAAGAAAAACTATAGAATCCTTTAAAATATTGAGTCTACCTTTGATGCATACTATATTATTATTTACTATGAAACTTTATAAAGATGAGCAACTGATTTTATTAAATACTATCCTAATAGAGGGATGGAGATTTTTTTTATTTATGAGAGGTCATATTTTGGTAGGTAATCATTTTCTTAATGAACTTACCCCAATTTTATCCTGGCTTCTTCAATAAGCACTTACGGTATATACAACACTAATTTCGTTGGTGAAAATCCTCCATCTCATCCTAATAACTATCTGGGTATCACAAGGATTACACACACTTAACTATTCATCAGTTCTTCATGATGATATTTTATATATCCTATCCTGGAATTTTAACTCACCTCCTACAGTA
The DNA here is from genome assembly GCA_028023455.1 of Epiperipatus broadwayi. NCBI lineage: Eukaryota > Metazoa > Onychophora > Udeonychophora > Euonychophora > Peripatidae > Epiperipatus > Epiperipatus broadwayi. Next base: position 50,257 of record JAQFVV010001307.1, on the reverse strand, counting down.
TATTTAGCATCTAATATTTTATCAATTCTACACCAATAATATAATATATTTTTCCATGAAATACTTTCCTATCTATATTTGCAATCATGTCCCAAAACAAACAATCTATTTTATTATTATTTTCAATGAGATATATATATTTCTAACAAGTGAGATCATGATATTGTCTTACATTAACATATGCTCTTTCTTGCTCTCCTAAATATTACATTTTATAATATGTTTATTATTCTTTTCTGAGAATCCAATCAGATTTTATTCATGATCACTAGTTCATTCCCTTTGCTAAATATGTTTTAACAATAATAAATTCAAAATACCTTTTAACGTATTTCATCATACCTAATTTTCTAAATTTTTATACTGGCTCAAAATATACAGTTTAAACACTGCATTCCACACACACACTTTCATATTGTAACTTATAGGTACTCCCTTCTTATATTTAAGCATACTTTTTTTTCTTTTTTTTAACACAAAAAATAATTAATATAATATAATATTATAATTAAAAAAAATTACTTTTAATATTATATACTAAATTGCACATATCATTTCTTTAAATCACTTATGAAAAATACCTTGAATGTATATTTTATATCAAACGAGAAAAATTATTAATAATAACTTTAAAATTGAAATCCTTTTCTCCTTGTTTTTTTTAAACACATTTCACAATTTTTTAGTTAATATTACCATGGTTACTCTGTAGACTTTTACCATTCATTGCAATTGTGTTTCTCCTCTCTTCATATTGCTAAAAGACATGTATAGTTAAACAAAACATTAAACAACAAGCACAAATGATGGGCCATAATTTTAAATTGGATGCATTCTTCCTTTCTAGCTAATTTTAAAATTGCATTGTGTATAATCATGCTCTTCAAAATCCACTATGAAACATTTGATGAATATTTTAAATAAATCTCCACTTTATGCTTCAATGCTGCACAAACTTTTAAACATGTTCAAATAAGTCATCAATAGGTTTACTTTCTGATTTCTCTCCTTTTCTGTTATTTATTAGTCTTGTAAAACTTCAAATACATATTGGATAAATTCATTTAATTTTCTAGATTATAGTACATTATCTTTGTGACTATCACATACCCTTCAAAAGTTATACAGATTTTTTTTCATTTAATATTCAGTTCTTTAAAGGCTATCATAAAAGTTCATCTTCCATTTAAACATAAGAAATCTTAATTTAAGTATTAATTATCTTTTTTTCCTCATTATTAAGTATAGGATAAATATATTCTTCAAATTTTGCAAATTATTTCTTATGTATCAACTGTTTAATTCAAATGAAGATTAGCTTTTCTTGCATTCACCACTTGTGACTAATTAACTATTTTTAATGCTCTATGAAATATTTCTATCAGCTTTAAAAATGTATTTGTAGAATTTTTTAATGTTTTTTTTCCACATTTAGTCTATGATTAATAAAAACACTTAATTTAACAAAGATAAATGAATGCTTTCTTATGTGGATGTAGTTAAGTTTTTCTTTGAAGCAATATAGTTGTCTTTCCTTTCTCATGGTTATCTCAGGCAAAATTAAAATAACTTTGATTTTTTTCCAAACTTCTTTGGGTATTATCTTGCTTATAAGTGGATAATCAAGATTAGCATTTCTGTCATAATAAAGATTAGCTTTAAGAATTAATTAAAAATATTTTATATCCTTAGATAGCTCTATGAATACAATTTTTCCTGCTTAAGACTTTAAATATTTTAGCTTTTATAACTTTTTTGTATGAAGAAAAAAATCAAGATTGCTATCTACTTTATAAGTTGTCTTCAATCTTTTCTTTTATCATCGGCTGTGATTTTTTTCTTAAAAACTCCAGTCCAAATTGATGTCAGAAAACTACTTGCTTAATTCTCATTGGTCAATAAGCCAAACCAACTTATACAGTTTTTAACTTAAACATTTTTCTGTTTCTATTTTAAAATAATTGAAATCAACAAATATTTTTACAAATGAAATTAATTTAAATCATTTGTTGAAAACTAAAGTTCCAATTCCAATTATATTTTTAATATTTGATATTATTAATTAGATTTAAATATAAGGTTTAAAAAATAAATATTTTTGTTTTAAAAAAATATTATGATGACTTTAAAATAAATTATTATCTCGTAATCTTTAATTGTTCCTCTTTTCATTAACTACAATTTTAGATCTTTAGCTTTTAAAGGAACATTGCATTAAAAATAAATTAAAGTCAAATTTATAAGTAATGATGTTTATTTAAATAGACAAATATTATATTAAAACTTATATAGTAGATTATAATATAAATTATTTATCACCAACAATGATTATTAAATCTCTATAGATTTTTTTTAAAATCTTATATAATTTTATCATTTATTTTTATTATATCAAATTTTAAATTATTACTATTATCTTAATTCATAAATTTAAAATTTTGGAGCTATAATTTAAATTTTATATACCATTCTTACCATGGATAACCGATCAAAAGGTTACTATATATATATATCACTTATTATATAATTTAACTTAATACACACATTTTTTAAGGATATATTTAAATTTTAAACCATTAAACCACAACATTAACAAATTTAGTGCTATTTATTTTATTAAAGCCTTGCTGATTTGCCCAAACTTACACTATTTGCATGGTCATTATGACTCCATCTTTAACAATCACAATATTTGTATATATATATATATATATAATTAGTAATAATATTATTATTCGATGTCTGTATCTTTAAAGCGATATATGTAATTATATAACTGAATATTTGTAAATACAGTAACTAAATAATTAAAAATTTTATCCACTGAGGAGCGCTTTCAATTATCCCAGTAATTTTTGTCAACTAAAACTTTGAAATGCTAATGTTCCTACAATTCCATGATCTTAACATTTGATGCTTGCCTGTTAATTAAGTCATGTTTATAATTGTATATTAGCATAGCTTTCTTTATTTTTATTGCAAATTGAAAAAAATAACAATAAAAAAAATAAAGGAAGCTATGCTAATATCCAAATATAAACATGACTTAATTAACAGGCAAGCAGCAAATGTTAAGATCATGGAATTGTGGGAAAGTTAGCATTTCAAAGCTTTAGTTGACAAAGATTACTGGGATAATCGAAAGTGCTCCTAGATGGATAAAATTTTTAATTATTTAGTTACTGTAGTTACAAATATTCAGTTATATAATTACATATAATTAGTAATATAGAAATTTATATATATATAATATTGAAGAAGGAAACTACTGTGCAAAGAGTTATTTCTTCCAGAATATTACATATATATTGAACTGGGTCTGTTTAATAGAAGTTGTTTAACTGGATTTAAACCGTATTTATCATAGTTTAAATTTTTTTATATTTTTTAATATTACATGAATGGACAAGCCCTTCAAGCAAAGGGGGGAATATCATTGATAGCAGAGGCATCAATAATACCCATAGTCAGACTGAGCTATGTAAAGCATAACAATCACATTTTCAGACTGGCTACCTCAGCTGCTAGATTCAAACCTCTGTCATCTAAAGCATTTTATTTGTTTTAAGAATCAACCTCAGGTGCCAGTTATATAATCAACATGCTTTGGATGACAGACCCACCATCCAGTACTTGAAATATCCCATGACTAGCTCACACTCTGTCTCAGGATCCAGCATATTTACTTAACACATAACTCTACATTAAATTATTGGTGACACAATGATAAGAGAGAAAGAGAAAATAGGAAAAATAACAATTAAAGCAAATATTAATATTTAATTATTTATGCATACATATATTTAATACAATATGAAATAACAATAAATTTTTACATAAGAAAATTTTAAATGATTACTTTAGGCTATAGGTTTAATAGTCTGTTAATTAAAGATCATTTCATTTAAAATTAAGCATGTACACAGTTATTTAAAAGTATCTTTACCTAGGTTTTCATGATTGTCCATTTCCAACTGGTTGGCTTTTTTGGTCTCCATCGATGGTTCCAGGTCTTACATTCCATTCTTTGGATCAACAATGGGAGAGAAATTAGCAGCAGCATCAATTCACTATCTAGGCATGAAGCCCTGTCAGACACATCCATGGCTTATGTGGCCTCTCCATTAATGTTGACCACAATAATAATTGGCTTACTATTGTATTTACAGTTTCCAAATATTCTGCATTCTTTAAAAAAAAACCAAACTTTAGACTGGAATAACTTAATCACAAAATGCAGACCAGACTGAATAACAATAGAGAGAGAGCGACTTTATATACTTTTTTCTCTCCTATTGTTTTAATTCCTTATCATTATTTTAATTTTGATCTTAACTTGAGATCTATCTTTTAATTAATTTTACATTTTTTTAATTAATTGATTTTTACATTTGTCTTAATCTTAATCCATTCAGATTTATCTAAACAATCTTGATAAGTTAGTTTAGTTTTTTTAATTAATACAATTTAATCAATAATCTTATAAACTAATTAATTACATTTTTAAAGTTTTATAAACATTTTATTTTTACTGACTAAATTTTAGTCTGATTTCAAATTGGCTTATTTTATACATTATAAAAGTTTTCTTTACAAAGGGAGAGAGAAAAAAAAGTTTTAACTTTTCTTTAATTCTATTATACATTTCTCCCTCCTCTTGCTAACAAGTTTTATTCTAAAAGAAAAATATGGTGCAATATTTTTATTTTTTAAATTTTTGTTAAAAAAAATTTTTAAGCCACTTATAACTTATTTTTATCTTAATTTTTTAATAAAAATTAGGGACATGTAACACCGTTTATTAGTGGTACATTACACCACCCTCCATTTGAGAGTAAAATACATCTTTTGATCCATTTTATCTCTAACATTTTATTTATTATTATTATTAATATTATTATTATTATTATTAGCTTTATCACTTGATTTTTTTTCATTTTTATTTATTTAATATATTTCTTAGAATTTCTACAGCTCAATATAGCACAGAGGGTGACCTTTTTTAAGCTACTCTTCTTTCCAGACTGCCAATGTTGATTCCAACAATCAAGTGTTGTGTGATGACCATGAGGACAACATTCATCTTTCTGATGTGAACAGGGATTTTGACCAAGGCAGAAGCAGGGTTTTTCTGACTCATACTAACTTACATGTAAATATATATTAAACAAAGCTGTCTATGCTGGGTTTTTCTACCAGATGTTTGGATGAGCCCACAACTTGCTCCAATGGGTCTGCATCCTAGAAAGTGGGGGGG
>JAQFVV010001307.1:0-37500 GCA_028023455.1 Epiperipatus broadwayi | reverse complement strand
ATAGTTTTTGTTGATGTTCTAGTGTGTATAATTTGTAAATTAAATTATATCATGTATATTTGATAACTTTAATATGCATGTTCCATGACTGGCAACTTATTCTATCAACACTCAGTCAATAAACAAATAAATGATTTTGAAACATTAGCAGCCTAAGGATAACTGTAAAGTACTTTTTTAAATATATATAAAACAATTTTTAGAGTGATATCACACATATTCATACTTATATTTATTTACATAGATTGTGGTATATGCATAAGTCAATATGCTAATTTGTGTCAGTTTATTATTATACTATTTTTTTCATAATTACATTATACTATTATGTTAATTATTTTAGTCAATGTCTTAATGTGCATAATTTTTAAATTAAGTTATATTAAAAATATATTATATATATGATTTAAAATTATCCATGGATTTTAAGTAGCTGCATAAAAATTCAAAAATAAATGGCTTCAGTTACTTGGGTATTATTGTATTTATAAATAAATAAATAAATAATTTCTTTATAAATAAAAAAAATAATACTCACATTTTAATATATTTAATGGTTTAGACTAAAAATATCTGAATTATTATTTATTTATTTAGTATATGAAACCTTTTTTTACATAGTTTAACTATTAACAAAATAACTTACTACTGCTACTGCTACTGCTACTGCTACTGCTACTGCTACTGCTACTGCTACTGCTACTGCTACTACTACTACTACTACTACTACTACTACTACTACTACTACTATTACTACTACTACTACTACTACTACTACTACTACTACTACTACTACTATTATTATTATTATTATTATTATTATTTTCAACAATAGTAAACTTTATTGATCCAATAGTTACATAGTATTATAATGCCATAGCAAGATACATGTTGAATCTTATTATTGTTAGTTCAATTTCAAGTCTACAATATTCATTTTTTTAAAAGTACATATCTGTACGAGTAATTTTACATGATTCTATCCACTTTATCAATGTTAATTAATCATATTATTGTCCAATAGGAGCATAATCAGGACCGTGCTTTCTTTAATTTTGTTTTTATAGCTTTGCTATTTGCCTGAGTAGGGCCCAAGTAGCTGCATAAATATCCGGGCTGGTGATCTGCTTGTCTCTAACTTGAATTTTATTCAACTTATTTTCAAATGTGGCTGGATGCCTTCTGGAGTTATTACCCAATATGAATACACACCTAGTGCACCAAAGTGCATATAAAACAAACGTTGAGGCCCTTATGGCTGGTATAGACCTACCTTTGTAATTTGATATAATTTGCATCATTGTAGTATTTTTTTCCTGTATTTGGCCTGCAAAATGCATCTAGTCTGCTCCAAGGCCTTGCAGTTGAAAATTATATGCTGTAAAGTCTCCTCAGCCATATGGCAAAGGCCACAGAATGGATCAACTGACCTGTACATTCTTCTGTGATGTAAAAAATACTTAGTAGGTAAAGCGTTCAAATTCATCTTGATTATAAAATCTAGGAACTTAGGTTCTAGTTGCCATTTTTTGTATTGCTTGATCAGATATTTGTTTCCTATTTCTAATTATTTTGATGTATAAACTTATATATTTCCCAATATTTATATTTTTGGTCCAATTGATCTGGAATTGTTCTTTCTCTCCTGCATTGGTTGATGGTGATTGCCAAAAAACAATCTTTTGGAGGAGGTCTATTTGTAGGTGTTATCTGCTCTAGGTGTCTTAATTTAGGAAATTGAGTGAGTATAGCAATTATAGCATTCCTTGTTTTGAATGTTTGAAATGTTTGTAAGCTATGCAATCCCAGTCCATTTGCTATAAGAGGGCGATTCATTTTTGCCATTGAAATTGCCACCATCATCATCATCTCTTCTTCTTCTTCTTCTTCTTCTTCTTCTTCTTCTTCTTCTTCTTCTTCTTCTTCTTCTTCTTCTTCTTCTTCTTCTTCTTCTTCTTCTTCTTTCTTCTTCTTCTTCTTCTTCTTCTTCTTCTTCTTCTTCTTCTTCTTCTTCTTCTTCTTCTTCTTCTTCTTCTTCTTCTTCTTCTTCTTCTTCTTCTTCTTCTTCTTCTTCTTCTTCTTCTTCTTCTTCTTCTTCTTCTTCTTCTTCTTCTTCTTCTTCTTCTTCTTCTTCTTCTTCTTCTTCTTCTTCTTCTTCTTCTTCTTCTTCTTCTTCTTCTCCCCTTCTTCCTCCTCCTCCTCCTTCTCATTATTATTATTATTATTATTATTATTATTATTATTATTATTATTATTATTATTATTATTATGTTTCAAAGAAAAGAACTTTATTGATAACCATAGAGTTACATTTGCTATAAGACACTTCGTATACATATATTTACATTGCTAGTGAGTAAACCAAGTTTAAGTTGGTATCTGTGATGTACAAAAAAGGAACTTAACTTAGGAGGGAAAGATATTTAAACATTGTTAGGGGGGGGTGAAAATACATATGTATACGTTACATTTATGAGTGCTGCTTGCTGTAATCATAGTTCTCCAAAGTCTTGGGTTATCATTGTTCAATTTGCAAAACTTCAACTTTGATGTATATTGCCATGCTGGGTTTAGTTTGCTTTCCAGTATTTGAGGTCTGATTTTGTTGTTACTGTCCTTTATATTAATATTATGCAATCAAAGACAACATTCTGTTTTTTTATTTGTAGATAATTGCCACATTTTTTTTATATATATATATATTGGTTGAGGGCATAGATTTTGGTTATTGGGAGCCATCTTAGAGGTTTGATTGTTGTGTTATCAGTGACCAGGTTGCTGCATAGATGTCTGGATGTGCAATTTTATTGTCTCTGGCTCGTAGTTTTGCCAGTTTGATATTGAAAGTTGATGGATGTCGCCTTGTGTTGTTACCTAGAGTGAATGTGCATCTAGTGCACCAGTATGCATAAAGCATAAAAGTGGCTGCACGGACTGATGGAATAGAGCCTTTGCAATATGAATTAATGATTGTTTGAAGGGTTGTGTTAGATTGTCTATATGCTCCTATCATAATAACTCGAATTCTGTCTAGTGCCGGACAAAGATAGAATAGATGTTCCTGTGTTTCTTCAGCCCTGTGACACAGGGGACAAAAAGGATCAATGTTAGTGTATAGTCTCCGATATCTCAGAAAATATGTCGTGGGCAGTGCTTGTAGGTTTAGTCTCAGCAAAAAATCAAAATACTTTGGCTCCAGTGACCATTTTTTAAACTTACGGAGTAATTGTAGATTATTGATTTTCAGCATTGTCAGATTGGTGTCATGGGTTGGATTTGGATGGATTAATGAATAAATTTGCCAGTATGAATGCTTGTATATTGTCTGAAGAGATATCTGTGGAGCTGTGGTTTTTATATGATTGATCATTGATGCTAGTTGGTCATAAGCAGGGGGTGGTCTATCTGTTGGTGTTATTTGAAGTAGGCATTCAAGCATTGGAAAGTGTTTGACTGTGGATGTTATTAAGTTTGTGGCCTTCTGTAGATGGAAAATATAAATACTATGAAGTCCTAGTCCATTGTGAATAGGTGGTCTGGTAAGTTGTTTTGCAGATATTGACACAGTCTTCCTCTGCCACAAGAGCTTATTACAGAGAGAAGAGATTTTGTTAATAAAACCTTTAGAAAATGTGATAATGGGTGAGTAATAGGTGATTTTTGTTATGGCTAGCTGGTTAAATAGCTGGATCTTGGAGTATATTGAAAGATATGCCTTTGAGAGAGAAGTAGTAATTCGCTCTGTTTCTTCTTTGAGTTTGTTCTGGATCTTGACCCTCATTGCACTTGCACTCATATAAAAGGGAAATCCCAAGAAAGCAGATGGCTTTCCCCCATACATGCCCGTGTACTGCTTTGCATTATAAAGAGACCAAACTGCCGTCTTATTTAGATTGACCCTGAGTTTGTGTGTAGCTGCAAATTCTTGTAGTATTGTATGCAAGGCTGGTAGGTGTTTTTTAGATGGGAGGAAGACAGTTATATCATCCATATAAGCGATACATGTTACCTGCTGAGATGTGTTTGGTATTTGGATGCCAATGAATGTTTGCTGGATTTTTATTAATAGAGGGTTGATGTAAAAGGTGAAAAGTAAAGCACTCAGGGGGGATCCTTGTGAGATTGATTGTGTTGGAGTAAAAGATTCAGAATTTTTGCCACTGAGTGTAATATGTATATCCCGATTTAACAACAAGTTGGTTATAACATATAAAATAGTGCGAGGTATTGCAGTGGCAGCCAACATTTTAATTAATATCTCGATTGCCACAGAATCAAAAGCTGATTCAATGTCTATTTGAACTGCAACTGGGCTGTATTTTTTCCGGCCTCGCACCGATCCCAATACAGCTTTGAAAAGAAGTGCTGCCTGTCCTGTAGATGATTGCTTTCTTGCAAACTGATATGGTGAAATCAATGGGAGCAGATATGATTCAATCCTGTCTTTAATGACTTTCTCAATGATCTTGATGGCTATTGGGCACATGGAGATAGGCCTAATATTATTAAGGGTGGTTATTGGAGCTGGTTTCTTATTAAATGGTACTATTGCAATTGGATAAAGATTTTCAATGTTGTATATTTTTTGTGAGAGATAGTTTGCAAGATTACATAATACTTGATTAGTTGTATGGCTAAGGTGTTCGTACACAAATTTTGGTATGCCATGAGTGCCTGGATGACAGGCATTGGGCAGAGTGGCAAGCTTCAAAGCAAATTCATTAATGGTAAATGGTGTATTTGTTTCAGGTGATCCAAAATAATCGGGGGGTGGGTTGAAGAGTTGATGTGTCTGAAGATTCTGTTTGAAATGCTTATAAATAGGTTCAATCATGTTATGTGCTGCATGTATAGTTGTTCCAATTTGAAGTGCCATAGGTACTCTAATGGTGGAGGGAAAACCCATGGCCCATCTGATGTAGCCTCTAGTCCATGTATGTTGTTGACTGAGGCAGATTTTGCTTTTTTTTATCGCTAAATAGTCTTTAAGTGCTGCACATGTGCTGTTATATGCCTGGGTGAGCTTATATATATGCTGATATGTATTTTGAGTAGGTTTAGACATTGTTATCCTCTTGTGAAGTTCATCTGCCAGAGCTAATAGCCTGGAGGGTGGAGGTTTTTTTTTGGTGACATGGTCAATATTGAATGAAAGTATATTTATGTATGCCTGATATCTCTGCACAGCACTTAGTTGTAGTCCTGCAAGTTTATGGAGCATAATATATGTTTCAGAAAAAAGGGATTCTGGAGTGGATGCTGGTATTAGAATTCTCATTGTTTTCCCAAGTGGTAGTGTAGTTGGCTGAATTTCAGTTAGATCAAGTGTTGCAGTTTGAGCAGAGTGATCTGAGAATGGGGATGGATTGAGCTTGAGGCTGAAGTAATGATGCAGCATTGGTGAATAGAAGCAAAGGTCAATTAAAGATGTGTGTCGGTTATTATGGAATGTTACTGTGTTTGGTGGTAAAAAACCTTCAGCACTCATGAGTGGTATTGCAATTTGATGCAGCCATTTTGAGATGAAATCTGTGTACTTCATGTTAAAATCTCCCATGATGATAGTTGGGTAAGGAGTTGATGCTAGCAGTGAATTGATGGTGAGTATTATGTTTGATATGATGACGTTTCCAGGTGGGATGTAGGTGAAAACTATGTTGAGAGTGTTTGCATGGTGATGAAATGTAGCTATCAACAAGTTTGCATCGATATATATGATTCTGAATGATGTGAATGGGCAAGCTGGGGTTATTAGTAGGCCAGTTCCACCCGCAGGTGATGACATGTCCCTGGAGCATGCAAAGAAGCCTTCAGTGCGAAGATGCACTGTTGGGTCAATCTGTGATCCACTATATATTTTTGTTTCCAGAAGTCCCAATATATGTGTCTGTGTGATTTTGGTCCATTCTCTAAGTTGATGCAGTTTGTTTGCCGAGTTCAAACCCCGCACATTAAAAGCTGTTATTTTGACTTTCATTATGGTTGTATTTTGGGATTGTTCACATTTCAAAATATGTTAGTGACTGGTTTTCATTGTATGAGCTGTACATTGTTGGAGTTTTAATTGGTTGGTTAGATAGAAGTGATGTCCATTGGTGACCAGTCATCCGTTTGAATTCTGGTTAATGATGATGCGGTGTTGTACTCTTCTGTTTGTGAGTTGTTGTCCTCTTCTGTTTTTGGTTTTTTATTGTTTTTGCTTCTTTTTGGGCGACCTGGCCCTTTTTTTTTCTATTGTATTTACTTCAACTTGTGGAAGGCATGGCATGATTGCTTCCATGATATATGTTGATGTGTTATTTTTTATTGTGTGTGTGATGTTTGTTCTATTGGTACTTTGTGTTTCACTGTAATTGCTTTGTGATATTTCAGTTGGGTTAATATTTGAATCATTCGTGCATTGTATGTTTTGACAGTTGCTTGTGTTATTTTGAATTGCTTGTGTGACATTTGGATTTAAGTGCTGCATTCTGTTTGGTTCATTTATACTGTTGTCTTGGTTTTTTGTAGTTTGATCTTCTTTAGATGAAGAAGTTGTTTGCATCTGGTTATTCATATCTGAATTTATCTTGACTATGTTAGTGTGGCTGATATCTTCCGTTTGTGTGTGGTTGAGCTGATTATTTGTTTGCTGTGATTGTAGACTCTTTCTGTTATCACATTGTTTTTTCAGATGGTCGCTGTTTAGTTCATCTGTGTTTTTATTTTCCTCATTGGAATTTTGATTAATGAGAGGGAGTGAGAGTGTTTCTTCAGGTGGAGAAGTTGTTTGCATATTGTTGTACATATTTGGATTTATGCTATCATTATATATATGGTTGCTGTCTTCAGTATGTGTTTGGATGGCCACTCCATTTGTTTTTTGCGATTGTGGATTCTTTTTGGTGTCACATTGCGTTGCCAAGTGGCCTCGCTTCCCGCATGTGTAGCATATGGGTTTAAGCCCTCTTATGAAGAGGCTCAGCATGGCTTCCTGATCTGCAAATTGTGTAGGAATATTGTTTGGATCTATTTCTGGATGCAATCTCAGCTTGAAGTCAAAGCTATTGCTGTATACAAGCACTGGCGTATCTTTCAGATAAATTGGGTTGAATGCTGTGACTTTTCCAAATGGCTGCATCATTTTCTGAAAGATTTTGATGTCATATCCAAGGTATGCATTCTTGATTATGCCAGTAATCTGGTTATGTTGATCTGGATCTACTGCAATGAGTGCATAGTTGCCTAAAGTTTTAATGGTGGTTTGAAACCGGGTTTTTTGGCTTTCTTGGTAAAATTCGAGGATTAAATACCGTGAGTTAGGATGGTCAGCAATCCTTAGTATGCTATCCCAAAGTCCGTGTAGTGTTATTGCTTCATAAAGTAAATTTCTAGGAAATTTATATAGCGATAAATTTGCATCTGTAGCTGATAATATTATTGAACGAGGAGAAAAAAATCTTTTGAAAGACGTATGAAGGCCACGTGGGATCGTATTATTAAACTGTTCACATATTATTTTCAAATCCTCATTATTCCACTGGGCGGTAGGGGGGCATTGATTTTCTTGCGTTTGTATATCTAGCTGCAAAATATCATTAGTATTTATTTTTCGGAAGCGATGGAAAACTTTATTTTTTTCTAAAATTGGAACTTGATTGTGTTCTTTTTGTTGTAAATTATTTTTTTCCGAAGAGAAATTATTTTCCTGTAAATTATTTTTAGCTACGTTGGCATATGTTTTTGCTTCACCTGTAATTTGCATAGGCTTGGATAGCATATTGGCGCCGTTCTGCTGGTCACATGACCGGGGTGTCGCCATTGTAATGCTTTTTACGTTGAGCAACGAATATTATTTTTAACAAAACAATTCATAAAAATATCTATTTAGTTAAAATACAAATTAATTTGGATTGTCCAATACTTACTGTTCATATATATATAACTGCAAGTCAAAGATGTGTTGGTTTTAGTGTTTTCTTTGGTTAAACTCCTAAGATCTCTGTAAACAACGATCCGTTAAAATCATCATTTGCTGCGAGACTATTATTATTATTATTATTATTATTATTATTATTATTATTATTATTATTATTATTATTATTATTATTATTATTATTATTATTATTATTATTATTATTATTATTATTATTATTATTATTATTATTATTATTATTATTATTATTATTATTATGTTTCAAAGAAAAGAACTTTATTGATAACCATAGAGTTACATTTGCTATAAGACACTTCGTATACATATATTTACATTGCTAGTGAGTAAACCAAGTTTAAGTTGGTATCTGTGATGTACAAAAAAGGAACTTAACTTAGGAGGGAAAGATATTTAAACATTGTTAAGGGGAGTGAAAATACATATGTATACGTTACATTTATGAGTGCTGCTTGCTGTAATCATAGTTCTCCAAAGTCTTGGGTTATCATTGTTCAATTTGCAAAACTTCAACTTTGATGTATATTGCCATGCTGGGTTTAGTTTGCTTTCCAGTATTTGAGGTCTGATTTTGTTGTTACTGTCCTTTATATTAATATTATGCAATCAAAGACAACATTCTGTTTTTTTATTTGTAGATAATTGCCACATTTATTTTTATTATTTATATATATTTGGTTGAGGGCATAGATTGTTGGTTATTGGGAGCCATCTTAGAGGTTTGATTGTTGTGTTATCAGTGACCAGGTTGCTGCATAGATGTCTGGATGTGCAATTTTATTGTCTCTGGCTCGTAGTTTTGCCAGTTTGATATTGAAAGTTGATGGATGTCGCCTTGTGTTGTTACCTAGAGTGAATGTGCATCTAGTGCACCAGTATGCATAAAGCATAAAAGTGGCTGCATGGACTGATGGAATAGAGCCTTTGCAATATGAATTAATGATTGTTTGAAGGGTTGTGTTAGATTGTCTATATGCTCCTATCATAATAACTCGAATTCTGTCTAGTGCCGGACAAAGATAGAATAGATGTTCCTGTGTTTCTTCAGCCCTGTGACACAGGGGACAAAAAGGATCAATGTTAGTGTATAGTCTCCGATATCTCAGAAAATATGTCGTGGGCAGTGCTTGTAGGTTTAGTCTCAGCAAAAAATCAAAATACTTTGGCTCCAGTGACCATTTTTTAAACTTACGGAGTAATTGTAGATTATTGATTTTCAGCATTGTCAGATTGGTGTCATGGGTTGGATTTGGATGGATTAATGAATAAATTTGCCAGTATGAATGCTTGTATATTGTCTGAAGAGATATCTGTGGAGCTGTGGTTTTTATATGATTGATCATTGATGCTAGTTGGTCATAAGCAGGGGGTGGTCTATCTGTTGGTGTTATTTGAAGTAGGCATTCAAGCATTGGAAAGTGTTTGACTGTGGATGTTATTAAGTTTGTGGCCTTCTGTAGATGGAAAATATAAATACTATGAAGTCCTAGTCCATTGTGAATAGGTGGTCTGGTAAGTTGTTTTGCAGATATTGACACAGTCTTCCTCTGCCACAAGAGCTTATTACAGAGAGAAGAGATTTTGTTAATAAAACCTTTAGAAAATGTGATAATGGGTGAGTAATAGGTGATTTTTGTTATGGCTAGCTGGTTAAATAGCTGGATCTTGGAGTATATTGAAAGATATGCCTTTGAGAGAGAAGTAGTAATTCGCTCTGTTTCTTCTTTGAGTTTGTTCTGGATCTTGACCCTCATTGCACTTGCACTCATATAAAAGGGAAATCCCAAGAAAGCAGATGGCTTTCCCCCATACATGCCCGTGCACTGCTTTGCATTATAAAGAGACCAAACTGCCGTCTTATTTAGATTGACCCTGAGTTTGTGTGTAGCTGCAAATTCTTGTAGTATTGTATGCAAGGCTGGTAGGTGTTTTTTAGATGGGAGGAAGACAGTTATATCATCCATATAAGTGATACATGTTACCTGCTGAGATGTGTTTGGTATTTGGATGCCAATGAATGTTTGCTGGATTTTTATTAATAGAGGGTTGATGTAAAAGGTGAAAAGTAAAGCACTCAGGGGGGATCCTTGTGAGATTGATTGTGTTGGAGTAAAAGATTCAGAATTTTTGCCACTGAGTGTAATATGTATATCCCGATTTAACAACAAGTTGGTTATAACATATAAAATAGTGCGAGGTATTGCAGTGGCAGCCAACATTTTAATTAATATCTCGATTGCCACAGAATCAAAAGCTGATTCAATGTCTATTTGAACTGCAACTGGGCTGTATTTTTTCCGGCCTCGCACCGATCCCAATACAGCTTTGAAAAGAAGTGCTGCCTGTCCTGTAGATGATTGCTTTCTTGCAAACTGATATGGTGAAATCAATGGGAGCAGATATGATTCAATCCTGTCTTTAATGACTTTCTCAATGATCTTGATGGCTATTGGGCACATGGAGATAGGCCTAATATTATTAAGGGTGGTTATTGGAGCTGGTTTCTTATTAAATGGTACTATTGCAATTGGATAAAGATTTTCAATGTTGTATATTTTTTGTGAGAGATAGTTTGCAAGATTACATAATACTTGATTAGTTGTATGGCTAAGGTGTTCATACACAAATTTTGGTATGCCATGAGTGCCTGGATGACAGGCATTGGGCAGAGTGGCAAGCTTCAAAGCAAATTCATTAATGGTAAATGGTGTATTTGTTTCAGGTGATCCAAAATAATTGGGGGGTGGGTTGAAGAGTTGATGTGTCTGAAGATTCTGTTTGAAATGCTTATAAATAGGTTCAATCATGTTATGTGCTGCATGTATAGTTGTTCCAATTTGAAGTGCCATAGGTACTCTAATGGTGGAGGGAAAACCCATGGCCCATCTGATGTAGCCTCTAGTCCATGTATGTTGTTGACTGAGGCAGATTTTGCTTTTTTGATCGCTAAATAGTCTTTAAGTGCTGCACATGTGCTGTTATATGCCTGGGTGAGCTTATATATATGCTGATATGTATTTTGAGTAGGTTTAGACATTGTTATCCTCTTGTGAAGTTCATCTGCCAGAGCTAATAGCCTGGAGGGTGGAGGTTTTTTTTTGGTGACATGGTCAATATTGAATGAAAGTATATTTATGTATGCCTGATATCTCTGCACAGCACTTAGTTGTAGTCCTTCAAGTTTATGGAGCATAATATATGTTTCAGAAAAAAGGGATTCTGGAGTGGATGCTGGTATTAGAATTCTCATTGTTTTCCCAAGTGGTAGTGTAGTTGGCTGAATTTCAGTTAGATCAAGTGTTGCAGTTTGAGCAGAGTGATCTGAGAATGGGGATGGATTGAGCTTGAGGCTGAAGTAATGATGCAGCATTGGTGAATAGAAGCAAAGGTCAATTAAAGATGTGTGTCGGTTATTATGGAATGTTACTGTGTTTGGTGGTAAAAAACCTTCAGCACTCATGAGTGGTATTGCAATTTGATGCAGCCATTTTGAGATGAAATCTGTGTACTTCATGTTAAAATCTCCCATGATGATAGTTGGGTAAGGAGTTGATGCTAGCAGTGAATTGATGGTGAGTATTATGTTTGATATGATGACGTTTCCAGGTGGGATGTAGGTGAAAACTATGTTGAGAGTGTTTGCATGGTGATGAAATGTAGCTATCAACAAGTTTGCATCGATATATATGATTCTGAATGATGTGAATGGGCAAGTTGGGGTTATTAGTAGGCCAGTTCCACCCGCAGGTGATGACATGTCCCTGGAGCATGCAAAGAAGCCTTCAGTGCGAAGATGCACTGTTGGGTCAATCTGTGATCCACTATATATTTTTGTTTCCAGAAGTCCCAATATATGTGTCTGTGTGATTTTGGTCCATTCTCTAAGTTGATGCAGTTTGTTTGCCGAGTTCAAACCCCGCACATTAAAAGCTGTTATTTTGACTTTCATTATGGTTGTATTTTGGGATTGTTCACATTTCAAAATATGTTAGTGACTGGTTTTCATTGTATGAGCTGTACATTGTTGGAGTTTTAATTGGTTGGTTAGATAGAAGTGATGTCCATTGGTGACCAGTCATCCGTTTGAATTCTGGTTAATGATGATGCGGTGTTGTACTCTTCTGTTTGTGAGTTGTTGTCCTCTTCTGTTTTTGGTTTTTTTTGTTTTTGCTTCTTTTTGGGTGACCTGGCCCTTTTTTTTCTATTGTATTTACTTCAACTTGTGGAAGGCATGGCATGATTGCTTCCATGATATATGTTGATGTGTTATTTTTTATTGTGTGTGTGATGTTTGTTCTATTGGTACTTTGTGTTTCACTGTAAGTGCTTTGTGATATTTCAGTTGGGTTAATATTTGAATCATTCGTGCATTGTATGTTTTGACAGTTGCTTGTGTTATTTTGAGTTGCTTGTGTGACATTTGGATTTAAGTGCTCCATTCTGTTTGGTTCATTTATACTGTTGTCTTGGTTTTTTGTAGTTTGATCTTCTTCAGATAAAGAAGTCATTTGCATCTGGTTATTCATATCTGAATTTATGTGAGTGTGACTTATATCTTCAGTTGGTGTGTGGTTGAGCTGATTATTTGTCTGTTGTGATTGTTGGTATCTTCAGTTGGTGTGTGGTTGAGCTGATTATTTGTCTGTTGTGATTGTTGTCTCTTTATGTTATCGCATTGTTTTTTCAGATGGTCGCTGTTTAGTTCATCCATGTTTTTGTTTTCCTCATTTATGTTTCAAAGAAAACTTTATTTGTACTTAAGAAAAGTGGTTACATCAGTAAAAAGAACAAGAAAAAATGAGTACATCAAGAAACAAATGTTACAATTATTACTACAAGTACAGTTCTCCACTTAATTCAATTGTCCATTAATGGATTAGAATGGGATGGCACTTGAATGAAATGATTCCAGTGTTGGATTCAATCTCAATTGTTTCAAATGATAGAGTTCTACAAAATGATTATATCCTCATTTAATTAAGGTAGTGTGGGTCTGGATGCCGTTTGTTTTTGTAAAGCATAATTCTCTAGTAGATAAATTGAGTAAGCTATCAACAAAAATGAATATCGTACATATAACAAAGCAACATCCATCTATAATGTTTAATTTTCCTAACTTACAATGTTCAAACTGTTGTTGTCCTAAAAAAAACCCCACTATACTAGTTCCTAAGAATTTTATCATTTTTGTCACTATAACATTGATCTCATCTTAAGTAATGACCCAGTGTCTTATCCCTTTTCTGTATCATTTCAAGTTTATTTGAAAAAGTAGCTGGATGCCTCCTAAAATTGTTACCAATTAGGAAGGTGCATGTAGTTCACCACTATGCATATAGCACAAAGATTGCTGCCCTGATACTTGGTGTTAATCCCTCTCTAAATGCAGAAATTAATTGATGCATTGTTACATTAGACTTCCTGTAATTGTTAGTTATCAGATTTCTAATCTGCCTAAATCCCTCACAGTGATATATCAGATGTGATAGGGTTTCCTCAGCTCAATGGCATAACCCACAAAAGGGATCAATTGACATATACAATCTTTTATGGCAAAGAAAATATGTGGTAGGTAATGCAGATAAGTTAAGTTTTATCAGAAAATTGAAAAACTTAGGTTCTAAGGCCCATCATTTATACCTTTTAACCAGTTGTTTATTATTAATTCCCAGTATTGGTTCCAAAGTAATTGTGTTATTATCTTCATTTATTAGTTCATAAATTTCCCAGTATTTGTACTTATTAATAAATTGCTCTGAGATTTTTGATTCTGTTTTACAATGATATATTAATTGTTCAAAATATATTAATTTTTTGGTGGTGGTTTATCAGTTGGAATGACTTCTATGTGCTGCTTAATTTTTGGAAATTGTTTAACAATATCAATTATATTGTTCTTCATTCTCTGTTTGTCAAAAATACCAATATCATGTAACCCCAAACCATTTTTATTCAGCAGTTGACATAGTTTTGCCATTGATATTGCCATGACTTTCCTTGACCATAGTAGCTTATTGCCAATGGTCTTAATTTTAGAGATGAAAGCCTTTGAAAAAGCAACCACTGGCATAAAGTAAACTATCTTAGTCATCATCAAACTGTTAATTAATTGAATCTTAGAATATACTGACATATAGGTATTGGCTAAAGAGTCTGCTATTTGCTGGATTTCATTTTTCAATTTGTTCTGCAAATGACATCTCATGCCAGTAGTCCCCAGATGAAATGGAAACCCAAGGAATGAGCCTGGCTTTGCCTGGAAAATGGATGTACATGGCCTTCCTGTGAATATGGTCCATGCTGCTGTTTTTTCTGGATTGAAACCTAGTTTAAATTCCTTTGAGTATTCTTCTAAAATCATCTGTAGTTTTGGTATCTGCTTTTTTGATGTCGGGAAAACTGTAATATCATCCATGTATGTGGTGCAGGTCAACTTTTGACCTGTTCTCGGGATCTCCATTCCTTCAAATGCCTGTTGTAGTCGAACAAGAAAGGGATTTATATATAAAATGAATAAGATGGCCCTAAGTGGGGACCCTTGTGAAAGTGGTTTAGATGGTGTGAAAGCTGGAGAATTTCTGCCATTTAGGGTAATGTAAAGCTCACGATTTAAGAGTAAATTTGCTATAACATATATATGTGATTTTGGCATTTTAGTGTCATTTAATAAACTCAAGAGTATAGATATATCAACATTGTCAAAAGCTGAAGCAATATCCAGCTGTACAACAATCGGGCCATATCTTTTCTTTTCTCTAACTGATGTCAAAATAGCCTTAAATAAAATAGCAGCTTGTGTGGTAGATGAATGTTTTTTCGCAAATTGAGCTGGAGAAATCATTAGCAAAATAAATGGTTCTATTTTATCTTTAATTACTTTTTCTAAAATTTTTATGGGCAATGGACCCATTGATATTGGCCTTATCTCTGATAACAAAGGGATGAGCTTTTTTTTTATTAAACGGCACCATCGTGATCATATTAACTTCCTCCATTGTTATTATTCCCTGTGATAAATAATTTGCCAGCTGGCACAGGCATTTGCTAGTCAGCTTCTTCTTCTTCTTCTTCTTCTTCTTATTATTATTATTATTATTATTATTATTATTGTTGTTGTTGTTGTTGTTATTTATGTCATCAACAATCCAATTTTGAAACGGGAAATATTATTTCTAATAATGGTGTTAAAAAGTGGACTGACGTTTTAACTCAGGGTCTAACTGTAGAAAATAAAAATGTTAAAACAGAATATTTTAAAAATACAAAAGTTAATAGCAGTGGTCTTCATGTAAAAAAAGACATTGATTTAGAAGGCTTTGAATTAGTTAAACATAAAAAAAGAAATGCAAAATCTAATACATTTAATAAAAATGCTATAATAGGAAATCTAGCTGACATACGATTAAAAGCTATTCCTGTTAAACAAAAATATAAAAGATTTTTGTTGACTAGATTAAATTCAGAAGTTACATCAAAAGATTTTGATTATATCTACAAATAAATTTTATTCCTCATTTTATATTTCTGTCAAAGAAAATGACATGAGTGAAATAATTAATTCAAATTTTTGGGCGTCAGGCATTTATATATATCCATTTTATAGGAAATTAAATAAAGATTTAATTGTTAATGAACAAATAAAGGATCAGGTCGTTGAGGATAATATTGGTGATGTATAATGGATTATTGTATTTATAAAGATTATAAAAATATATAAAATTTCATCACATAACAATGGTAATAAGAAGTTAATTAATAAAAGTAACATTTTCTGTTGTTATATGCAAAATGATAGAGGGTTAAGAACTAAAGGTCAGTTATTGAAACATGCTGTTCTTGCAGAAGAATATGATCTAATAGCCTTGACAGAAACATGGTTGAATGATCAATTTGTTACTGATCAGATTGTGAATCATAGATATTTACTATATAGATATGATTGTGTAAATCCTAAGCTTTCAAGAGGTGGAGGTGTTTTATTGGCAGTTAAAAACAACATTGTAACAAAGCAAGTAAATATAGAACTGAATTTTGTTGATCCTATTTGGATTAAAATGATATTAGGATCTCAAATGTTTCTGGTTGGGAATATATATATATATATATATATATATTCTCCTTATATTAATATAATTGAACTAAATAATGATTTGGAGAAATTGGAAAAATATTTACTTAATTACAAGCACAATATTTTGATCTGTGGTGACTTTAATGTACGATATGTAATGACAGCAGATGAAATAACTGGATTATGCAGTAATGAAATAACTATGGAAAAGAATTATAGAATTTATGAATATAACTGGTGTAGTACAAAGAAATCAGTTAAAAAATAATAATGGATGTGTTCTAGATTTTATATTAACTTTAATGATGTAGACGTGAGGCATAGTGTACAGCCATTATTGAAGGAAGACTCTCATCATCCAGCAATTGAGTTTTTTGTTTATGTCAAACACATATCATTAAATAAGAGTATGATAACTTCAAATAGAAATTATAATCTTGGTGATTATTATAATTTATATTGTGACATCAAGTATGCTGATTGGGACCAAATATATTGTTCCCCAAATGTAAATGAGGCAGTGCATCTGTTTCAAACAATTATACAAAACATTTTAAACAATAAAATACCATTATGCTATGAATCATCTAAAAAATATCCTCCTTGGTTCTCTAAGGAATTGATTTGTATTTACAAAAGAAAACATAAGCATCATAAGTTGTTTAAGAAATCAGGATCAATAATATGTTATAATAACTTTATAAATTTTAGAAGATTATTTAAAACAATAGAAAAAATTGAATTCAAAAGATATATTGAGAAACTAGAGGACAACGCAAAGTGCAATTCAAATTACTTTTGGTCATTTATTAAAAAGCATTCCGGTGTAAAAGATAAAATGTCAATTGACAATGGGAGTTTTACAGCTGATGATTTTGCCAACTACTTCTCATCATGTACAGAGAAAAATGTGCCATCTAAATCATAAATAGTTAAATCTGCTTTCAAAAGTAATGATTTGATAGTTTTTGACTCATTAAATTATAATGACATTTTATTAGCAATAAACCAGCTTAAAAATAAAAAAGTTTTGGATATGATATGCTACCTGTTTTTATTTATAAAGGATGTGATGAACTGCCAGCTCCAGTGCTTTGTTATATTTTTAATATTTCTTTACAGCAGGGTATTTTTCCCGATTCTTGGAAAGTTGCAAACATTATACCAATACCAAAAGTCAAATCAAATGATGTTAGTAATTATAGACCTATTTTATTAATATATATAGCTGGAAAAATCTTTGAAAAATGTGTGTATAATAAGATAATAGATAAAGTATGTAAATCTTTATCTAAAACACAACATAGTTTTATCCCAGGTAGATCTGTTGAGACTAATTTAATACATATTCAAGATGCTATTGCAAATGCAATTGGTAACAGATTACAGCTAGATGTGATTTATTTTGATTTAAGCAAAGCATTTGACCGAGTAGATCACTCTAGATTGATTAGTAAGTTGCACATGATTGATTTTAGTTGTGAACTTTTGCAGTGGTTTGTATCTTTTGTCTCAAATAGATGTAATTTTGTATCTTTTGGGTCTGCAAAATCATACACATATATTTAGTAATGCTGAAGTGCATCAAGGAAGTATACTCGGACCATTGCTTTTTTCAATTTATTCTTTGGATATAGAGCAATGTGTAAGTAATTCTGACATTCTCTGCTTTGCAGATGATATTAAACTGTATAAAACTATTAAGAATTTTGATGATCAGAAGATTTTGCAGTCTGATATAAAAAAATTTCAGGATTAGTGTTTGGGAAACTATATGGAAATTAACATTGAAAAATATTGTGTCATATCATTTTCAAAAAAATCATCTACAAGTCTGCTTAATTATACACTAAACTCAAAAAGTATTTCAAGAAAAGAAGATCATAAAGATTTAGGTATTATTTTTAATAATAATGGAACATTTAATAATAATAATCAAAATATTATTACAAAAAGTTATAAAATAATGGGTTTAATTCTCAGAAACTGTAAAATGTTTAAGAGAAATACATGTGTGTATTTGTTTCATACATTGGTCTTTACTATTTTAAATTATGGATCATTGATCTGGAACTCATGTAAAATAATAGATTAGCACTGGAAAAGGTTCATAAAAAATTTTTCAGATACATTAAATCAGAAATAATATGTGACAACAATGCACTCTACAAAAGATGAATCTATACTGATATGAAGTATTTAAAAAAAATTACATCAGGTATAATGAATGTGAGAAGTTGCCAAACAACATTATCATTTAAAGTAAAGATAAAGGATATGAGATCAAAAAAATTTGTATAATATTCCAAAGTTTAAAAGTGAAACATTAAAAAATTCAGCATTAGTAAGATTACCTAGATTGTACAATAAATACTTTAATGCTGTTAATATATTTGAAGCAGATGATAGTACATTTAGGATTACTGTGCAAAAAACTCTGCAAATGTTTTGTGAACTAGATTAGCTGTGCATTTTTGTTTGGATGTAAAATCTGTTAAATGTACTAAATTAAATGAAGTTAAATTATTATTATTATTATTATTATTATTATTATTATTATTATTATTATTATTATTATTATTATTATTATTATTATTATTATTATTATTATTATTATTATTATTATTATTATTATTATTATTATTATTATTATTATTATTATTATTATTATTATTATTATTATTATTATTATTATTATTATTATTATTATTATTATTATTATTATTATTATTATTATTATTATTATTATTATTATTATTATTATTATTATTATTATTATTATTATTATTATTATTATTAGTTTTGTACGGTAAATAAATGAATTGAATTGAATTGAATTGAATTATTATTATTATTATTATTATTATTATTATTATTATTATTATTAGTTTTGTACGGTAAATAAATGAATTGAATTGAATTATTATTATTATTATTATTATTATTATTATTATTATTATTATTATTATTATTATTATTATTATTATTATTATTATTATTATTATTATTATTATTATTATTATTATTATTATTATTATTATTATTATTATTATTATTATTATTATTATTATTATTATTATTATTATTATTATTATTATTATTATTATTATTATTATTATTATTATTATTATTATTATTATTATTATTATTATTGTTATTATTATTATTATTATTATTATTATTATTATTATTATTATATTTACTTTCTCTTTCTTTTTAGATTTCCAAGTCTGCTAATATAGATGGCAAAAAAATACTGAACAGTATGAAAATAAATTGCAGCTAGGAAACAGTGATAAATGAGGAAGCAATCTATACATTAACATGATTTATTACTGTTTTTATTAATTGCTATATAAACTAATATTAAAAATACTTAGACAAAATTGATTCATGGAAATCAATACTCTAGCAACACCACTTAACATAAGTGAATTAAAATTCCACTCACCTGAATTTTATCCGGCTTACAATGCTGAGTATAAAAACACTGCATTTATTTTAGATGGATGTTTATCAATAATATCATTTCTAATTATTTTTGGAGTGGGCAAGTTTTCTCAAAAATCATTTTTTATAAATCCAAAGGAACCACTCAAGATTTATAACCAATATATGCTCTATGCATTTATGTGGATGGCTGTTGCACGAATTCTTTTATGTTTGGCTTACGAATTTATTTTTGATTGGAATCAGTATTGTTGTTGGATTAAGTTTTTCTTAGACCACTTATTTGATCATGAAATTATTATTCTCCTTATGCTCATGGGGTATGATCGTTTGTGGGCAATGAAAAGGCCAAAGGATTACCGTAAAAGATCTACTACAAATCTGGCACCAATTTTAGTGACCCTAAGCTGGATTGTTACAATTATAGTCACATTTCCTATATCCATTGGTCATGTGATTGGAACACCTGATGCTACATTTCAACCTTTAGATTTATGTTCATGGGATGGAGGAAGACTCAAACAAGAATCTTTAATTTTAACAATTATTGGATCAGAT
The DNA here is from genome assembly GCA_028023455.1 of Epiperipatus broadwayi. NCBI lineage: Eukaryota > Metazoa > Onychophora > Udeonychophora > Euonychophora > Peripatidae > Epiperipatus > Epiperipatus broadwayi. The sequence goes on along the minus strand of JAQFVV010001307.1, from coordinate 17,488 downwards.
TTGCCTTTAATTGTTATTATAAAATGTATAATTGATGGATTTGTTGTTTTACGACATATGAAGCAAAACCAAGGACCACTGTATGATGATACCATTTATGTTATTCCTCTTTATAATGAAAATGGATCTAAAATAAATCGTCTGGAATTAACAGCTAAAGAAAAAGAACTTTTGAATAAAAATGCCCATCTCTGGGCACAACAAGCACCAGTTGGATTACATGTGCAAAGCTGGACTGATCCTGATAAAGAAATATTAGAATTATATTTTAAATGTTTAGTTAGAGCTGTTATTGCTTATATAATTATGTGTGGACCTTTTAAAGTTATTCTGCATATCTCATTTATTCGTTCTGTTCCTTTATCGTATTATTCCCATCATAGTCTTGATTGCTTTTTTAAAGCTTGTTTTATTTTACATAATTTATATGGCCCTATATACTGCCTGGTATTTTTTAAAGGGGGAAATAAAACTAATGTAGTAGTGCCTTTCACTCTTATGGATGATTATATAGTTTCAGAAAATCTCAGATCCTTAGGTTTGTATTAAAATTGCTAAATAATTACCTACATTTTATGAAAATTAGAACACGGTAGTTTAAACATAATTATAACTTAGAATTTGCAAATAGGTGTAAACGATGCCTATTTCAATTAAAATCTTAGTTTCTGTCTATGCTCCTTAATTATTTAAAAATATAATGATTGGATATATTCAAACCATATTCCTCTAATTTTGAAAAATTCTAGCCATTGTTCATATTATTGCAAAAAAAAAAAACCCCCAGACAACTACCTCTTCCTTGTAGGATTTCTTTCCCAGCTGAGATCTTATTCAGATGAACTTAAATATAAGCCACATTTAATATCCAAATCTTATTTTGGGACAAAATCAAGATCGATAACTGTTTTTTTTTTTCAGTGATATAAGTGACTAATTTTTATTGTATGTTCCAAAGCACGAAACCATGGTCAGGGTTTTGGGGGGGGGGGTCCTGACAGAGATATTTTAAGTGCTGGCTCTGGCTAAGCATTTATCACAAAGCTTGTTGAGGAATTGGCAATCCTCATTGTTTATAACTTACAAGCTTAAGAGATAGGGTCATGTGATCTATGACTCTTATTTTGACTATTTATCTGTTAAATAACTGACTACTTTGCAAGCATCTTTAAATACTAAAGAGAATGTAGTTTAATTTCTAGTCTAACTTTACTGTTTATTTATATTTAAAAGTGGATTGAAATTTTAATATTGTTTTTTTTTTAAAAAAAAATTCTGTATTATTTTTTATAAGTTATTATAAATAGTTTTGTGATTTTAAAAATTTAAATTTTTACTCTTGAATGAGTAATATATTTAAATTTAAATATTAAATATCACCATATCTATACTGCAAATAAAGCTGATATTATATCTTCAAATTCATGGGATGAGATTTCAGATCAGATTGAAATGTGTATGGTGAAAAAATAAAAATAATCCAATGATTTTTTTCTCATATGTCATAGCATCGGACAGGAGACAAACCTACAAACAACTGCTTACTTGAAAGGCAGCTGTGCTGACCTCATGGCTAACAATAACCCAATGATCTATTGCTCAGGAAATTATAAAAAGGCCGAGCTGGAAAAGGAAAACCTAGAATATGATTATGCATTAAAGCATATAGGGTTATTTTATATTGAAATGAGTGGTTAGTTTTGGATTAGCAGACAAATTAATTGACTATTTGGCTGGAATCTTTAAACATTACAAAGAATGTAGTTTAATTTATTTTAACTTCTAGTCTAACTGTAGTATTTAACCATATTTATTTTTAAAGATGGATTATATTTTAAAATTAATTTCATGACAAAAATTTCCTGGCTTATTTTTTATAAATTATATTAGTTCTGTGTTTCAACAATTTAGATTTTCCTTCTTGAATGACTAGCATATTATAGTTTAAATCATCTGCTTATCTTTGTGCCGTATAGGATTAATGGTAGACCTCCAGAACCAAGTGAATGAAATCCCAGTTTGAAACAAAACACATTTAGTGATCAGATAGTTGTTGAGTTTTTTTTTTGTTGTTGCAGAGTATGATCTTTAGTTTTTACTTTTCAGTTGAAATAATTAATAATCACACTGAAATCTTTAAAGTTTAGAAAAATTCTAATTTAATTTATTTATAATTAGATCTAGAATATATAGTGTATTAACAACACAAGTGTGGAAATTACATTTCACTTTGAGAATTTATTAACATTAAAGCAAAGTCACTAGACAAAAAAAATCCTCTAGAACAGGGGTGAGCAATTATTTTGGCTCGGGAGCCGCAAAGATTGCCGGAGGGCCACAGGGAGCCACATTGTGGATTAAGGGAGGGCCACACATTTTTTTCATAAAAACAATAAACACACTGCTTTATTCCCTGTATTACAAAAAAAATATTTTTTCGTCCATTCTTCATTAAACACACGATATTCATCACTGATTTTACATTTTTTCAGAGGGTTAATGGTTTCACTAAAGTTGAAAATGTATATATTTGCTAATGCAAAGACAAAATTGAAATTAACCAGATCAATTGGAAAAGCATTGCACATCATATCTACAGTGCACATGTGTATTGATGTGGCCATCCTAGTGGAAAATACGAGACAAATCTTTGGTCATGCACAGGAAGCAAATCTCAGTTCAAGACGGATTTTTCTGATTGTCTTGGTGGGCTGCATAAAACCTCTTAGCGGGCTACATGTGGCCCTTGGGCTGCTATTTGCCCACCCCTACTCTAGAAGTAAAAAAAAAGCACCACAAGCATTTCTGCATATACACATATATGTATACATATGTACATACATAGCTACATGCATTCACATATAACAATATTCTACAATTACATTTTGTAATTTAGGTGCTGGATATGAAACACTACAGTTATGACAATTCTAGATAATCATGTTTAAAATGCATATACCTATATAAATATTATAAATATAGAATTCTTGATAAAAGGCTAAAAATAATCCATTACAACTCTTTTTACTAAGGATGAAATTAAAGTTATTACTATGGATTAATTTAATTAATTCATAATTTGATAATTTATTATTGCATTAGAAATAGTTTTACAATTATTAATTTGATATTATAAAATGGCCCCTAAAGACTATTTTTCCTCATCTCTTCCCTCTTTTTGCATGTTTAAACATAATGTAGATTCTTGCTAACTGTTGGAGAACACATCTGCTTGTTGTTAACTACTGATATATAAAAGATAGAAAAATTTTAAATAATCCATTTTAAAAAAATTTTTTTTTCCAAAAGTTTTTTATAAAATGATAATGAAAGAGGAGACAATATGTTTTCCAAGCTTGCTAATTGCAAGTCTCTGAGAATTTGAGTTTAGTCTCTAGTTAAGATTACATACCCATTTACTGATTAATATTGTATAGACCACCAAACATCACAGGCTCCTCATTGATGAAGACCACAAGCCGGAAACTAATCTGGGGATATTGGATGAGTAAGCACTAGATAGGGATTTTGTGCACAAGCCTTCTGGCATCCATTGATTACTCTAGCTTGCACTGAGTGGCACTACTGTATGAATAGTTTTGCCTGTTTTAATATTGGATAGTTAACTGGGTTGACAGAAAGCTGGTACCTGAAAAAAATCAAGCTTATTTAAGTTTACATGTCCTTGAATTCAAATGTAGGTTATCTGCAGTAATATAAATGTTCCATCATTATACCAAAATGCCCTATATATATATATATATATATATATATATATATATGAATTCATATTATTTCCAGGAGCTTTTGTGGTAATAAAAATATAATAGTTAAATAACTGACATTTCAGTACAAATCATAAGAAAGTGTGTGGTGAGATTTAAAAGCATTATTTTTTTCCTTTGTAGTTTTTTCATCATTCTCAAATTCTATCAGTTGAGAAGTTTTAAAAAATGTTTTATCCTCCAGTAACTTTTTCTAAATACTGTTAATTTTTTTTTAAACTCGCACTTTTTATTTATGCTCTTAGGCTTTTTAAAAATCTCTATAGTATTCTTTAGCAGTCTCTGGTCATATTGTTCAATTTTTGCCAGAATATGCATTTTTTTAAAATTGATGTCATTGTTTTTTAATTTAATGTATGAATAAATGACTAATGAATTAGATTTGTCTCTAACTGCCAAAATGGGTTCTTCCTTTCTTATATTTATGCCACAATTGGTCTGTTGAATGTATGAATGTAAATAAACGCCACATGGAATTTTATATACACCATTAGACTCCAAAGGGATTTTATTTTTAGGGCATGGAAATACTTCATTAATTTTTTTAAATGTAGTATAAATTGTGTGGATTTTTTTTAAAAAAAAATTAATGAAGTATTTCCACACCTTAAAGATAAAATTCCTCTGGAGTGTCATAGTGTATATGAAATTCCATGTGGAGTTTGTTTACATTTACACATTGGACAGACCAATCATAGAATAAATATAAGAAAGGAAGAACACATTTTAACAGTTAGAGAAAATCTCATTCATCAGCCATTTATTCACATATTAAATTAACTAACAATGACATCAATTTTAATAAAAAAACATATTCTGGCAAAAAGCGAATAATATGATCAGAAATTGCAAAAGGAAGCTATAGAGATTTTTAAAAGACCTAAGAGCATAAATGAAAAGTGTGAATAAAAAAAAAATTAATAGTATTTGGAAAAAGCTTTTGGGGGATAAAAGATTTTTTAAAACCTCAACCTATAGAATTTGAGAATGAGGACAAACTAACAAAGGAAAAAAATAACATTTTAAAATCTCTCCACACACATTTCTATGATTTGAGAAAGAAGGAGTTCTGAAGAAAGTACTTGTTATTGTACTGAAATATCAGCTATTTAGCTATTATATTTTTATTACACTGTAAGCTCCCAGAAATAATACTACAAATTCATCATTTATCAATGAGAATATTAGAATTAATATATATGTATATAAAGATCTGTACATCTCCATAATTGGATTACTGCCAAATATCAACTCTTTTATAGTTTAATTAAATAATATTCTCAAAATTCCTGTTGTTTCTGGCCCTATTCTTTAAACTCTAAGAAGTAATTGTGATCATCTGTTGTACAATTTCCATCATGTAGAATTAATAAATATCTTTAGGAAAATTCAAACTTTAACTGTTTAAATATGTTCAACTGTTAGTAATAGCACATAATACATTTTGAATGGTATTCTTTTTATTGGTCTGACTAATGATAATACTAGCATGGATATAAAATCTGGCACATATTTTTACATTAATGAATACTGTATTTAAATTGATGTTCTAACTAACTAGATTCTGCTATCAAAAGTCTAGTTAGTTATAGAGTCATATTAAATTTAGTATTTATAAATATATAGGTCATAGATTCAATTCCCTCAGTAGTAATGCCATCAATTAGATCAGCAACACCTAAAAAAGAATAATAATTACTGCTTGAAACATTATTTTATATACTAACCTATGTGCTATTATTACTATTTGTATGTATGTGAGAAGTTTAAATTTTTCTAAAGACATTTAACAATAATTCTAGATTATAGGAATATTTCAACATATAATTACAAATAAAATGTCACCATTACAAATTTTCAGATAAAAACTCAGAAGGCATATTTTTCTCCTGCCATTTTATAAATTTTTCAAAAAATATCTTTAATGAGATATTATTTTATATAGCGCTATGTTTTTATACTGTAATAGTGATATTAACGATTAAGCCAATGCACATGTGCTTTAAAGATAAATTATAAATGAATACTCTCACTTTTCCAGACCCAAGATATAGTTTTTAGAAAAGATGAAATGAATCCACTCATCCTTTCAACCCATAAATGTTTGGGTTGAAAGGATGGGTGGATTCATTCCATCTTTTCTAAAAAACTATATCTCATGTCTGGAAAAGTGAGAGTATTCATTTATAAATTATCTTTAAAGTGCACGTGCATTGGCTTAAAAATATCTTTTATAACTTCTCTATTTCAAAGCACATTTCCAATTCAGTTTCTTTTGCCTTATACAATTTTTTCCATTCTTTTTTTTTGATATTATTTACTAGCTGTATTATACCAACATCTTTTTTTAAACTATTTTTTAAGTATACATCTTTAAAATCTTAAAACAGTAGTAAACACCTTTACAATAATGCTACCCAGTGCAAATCTTAGTAATCGATGGATGCAAAAAAGTTTGTGCATAAAATCTCTATCTAGTGCTAACACATTTAATATTCCCAGACTAGTTTCTAGCTTGTGGCTTTCATCAGTGAGGAACTTTGGAACTAAAAGCATTGCATGTAGATTTTAGGATCTAATGCAACTCTCCAATAAACCTTCTTGCATCCAGTGATTACTAAGGCTTGCATTGGGTGGCACTACTATATGCAAAGTGCTATTGTTTTAACAGCTTGTGTAAGCATATGAAATGGTGATCATGTGATTTTAAAGTTTCCATTTCTTTTTCAAAAAAAATTACCCAAGAATGTGGTTGTATAAAGCTTTTCATTGTAAAAACATACAAATCTTATTTTAAATTTGCTTTTATTAAAAGAAGTTTATTCATTGCAATTAACTTATCCTAGTCTCTTTATCTCTATTTAATCAATCATTTTGTAATTAATGAAAAACCAGTAGTCTATTCTATAAATTACTGCCTAATAATCTTTTATTACTTCTGATACAATTTTTTGTTTAGTGATAAATGAATGCATTTATTTTTTATTCCAAACTTGCCTAAACTTTCAATTCATCTTAATGCTTGTTAAATTATTATTACCTTCAACCTTTTCGCTATTTCATAAACAAATATAATGCAGTGAACTTTCTTAACATTTCATCCATCAATTAGATTTTTTGGCACAATTCTTAGCACTATACCACGATCCCAAGTTCAAATATAAATGGGTAAGTCTTAGATTTTTTTGAATACAAACAAAATATTTCTTTTTCAAGTAGAAAACTCATAGCTAATCTAACTACTCATTCAATAGTTATTAGAAATTAGTACATAGCAACTCTTAGCTAGAGAATAAAGATTTTGAAGTAATGTATTAATTGGAATAATGTTGATCTGTTGAATATAAAAATCAAAATATGATTCTAATGTAATGTTCATCTTCATTCACTACTGATTGTTATCATTGTTTTTACTTTTCTGTTCTCAATAGTACTTCTTTATTAAAAGAATGCAAGAAGCAGATATGATCTTTATTTTGATTCTCTTCTAAATTTAATTGTTTGTTATTGTTTTTTTTTAAACCTATTTAATCTTTTCATTCATATTAATTTTTAATAGTTGTCTCTGTTTTCTCTATCTAAATATCGTTTATGAATTCAAAATACTTAATAAAATAGACTAATTTTAATTTATTAAGTGACATTTTAAGAGCAATAAAACATCTCTTCATTTTTATTATGGTTTTTTTTTTTTTACATATAATAATCATTATCATTTTAACTGTATCCTTTATTTCTCTATATTTTTTAAATTCATACTAATCTTTAGATAATACATGTTTAATCTGTTAGAAATAAATTATTAAAGCTAATCCATATACTCCATCATTTCTTTTTTTAAAATATATAAATCTTGTTTATTCTTTGAACCCCTTTTATCTACACCTATATATAAAATATGAATATTTGCCATCATCATCAACAGCCATTATCAATCCACTGCAGGATGAATGTCTCTCCAAGTTAAGTCCATCTTCTCTGATCTTTAGCTTCTTTTCTCCACATCATCTCTGCACACTTTCTTATTTCATTCATCCATCTCACATGTGGGCTCTTTCTGGGTCTTTTAGAATCTCTTGGAATTCAATTTAAGATTTCAATTGTTTATCTATTGTATGTCCAGCCCAACTCCACTTCAATCTTTTAATTTTTTCATTAAGGTCAGTAATTGTTCTCTTACCCATATATTGGGTTTTCGATCTCTTCTTGTTACTCTCAACATGCATTTCTCCATACTTCTTTGAGTGGTCTGAAATCTCCATATTGCTCTTCTATTAAGTGTCCAAGTCTCAGATCCATAAATAAGAACTGGTAAAACACATTTATTAAAAATCTTTCTTTTCAAACACATAGGAATATTTCCTTTTAGTATCAAGTTATTTCTACCAAAAGTACTCCAACCAAGTTTAATTCTATGATTAATTTTATCCATTATGTTTCCATCTGTATTAATAATCTGATCAAGGTTCATAATCAATCTTTATATTCATATTTTGAGAAAATCCATTAAACATTAGTTTAGTCTTTTTAAAATTTATCTTTAGTTCTACTTTCCTACTTTCATCTGATAACTCCTGCAACATTTCCTGCAGCTCTAAAGCATTATTTGCAAAAACAACTACATCATCTGCAAAATCTAAATGACTTAAATAATCTCCATTTACATTCACTCCTTTAGTTTCCCATTTTAATCCACAAAATACTTCTTGCAGCACTGCTGTAAAATGTTTTGGAGATATGGAGTCACCCTGCCTTATACCCTTTTCAATGTTAACTTTCCTAATATCATTAATTGTTGCTGTTGCATTTTTATAAATATTCTTTAAAATATGACAATATCCTGTATCTATACCTTGATGATTCAATGCTTTAATCACTGAAGAAATGTTTATAATTCCACCCATATTTAAAACATGTTATGGTCATATATAAAGTCTAATTTCAAGTCAGTCTTACAACAACATATACATTTATAAATTATACAAAGCTTTATAAAATCTGTATATATTTATAGAAATAATTGAAAATAGTCTTTGAAAATGAAATTAATATATTCTAAACATTGTTAGAATTCTAGGGGTAGACATATATATAAATAAAAATAATTCATAGAATAAACAAGATTTATAAAGAAAATGATTATGAGAATCTGAGAATTTTTACATATTGAAATTATTGGGTTAATTTCTTTTTTTTAAAGATGGGGGGGGGGATAATTATTTATTTTTAATCAGAAGGGAATTGCACCCTATACACATGTGCTGTAATGTTGGTTTAATATCTTATTAATGTTTTGTTGAATATGAAGGATACTCTCAAACTAAAGCACAAGATAGAAACTTTAAAAAGATAAGCTTATCTTTGTACCTAAATTCACTTATATAGGCCAATCTAAAGTGTCTTGGAATGAGAGCATAAATGTATTTCATTGATCACTTTACATCTATTAACTTTATTTATCAATAATCATGAAATCATTTAATTTATTACCTATTAATATTATAAAATATTAGAATCTGTGTAATTCTATTTAATTTATGAACACGGAATTCATATGTAATTTTAATCAGAAGAGAATTACACCTTATACATATGCACTGCAATCTTGTTTTAATACCTCATCTCATTCCAAGATGCTTTAGTGTGGCCTATATAAGTGAATTTAGATACAAAGATAAGATGCTGCTCTTATCTTTTCAAAATCTCTATCTTGTGTTTTGGTTTGAGAGTATCACTTCATAATCAACAATACATTTGTGAATATTAAAACAACATTAAAGCATATGTGTGTATAGTGTAATTATCTTCGGATTAAAATTACATATGAATACTTTGTTAAAAAAATTAAATGGAGATTTATTTCATTTTATTAAAGATTTTCACTTTCGGTGTTATCTTAGCCATGTGAGATTAAACTTTTATAATACAAAATCCTTACATTTTATTGTTTTAGACTTTGAAGAAATCATAACTGTTTTTTTTTTTTAAATATTCTTATGATTTTATCATTTATATTACACCTTTATAGTTTGTTTTAATGGTAGAAGAGTAGTTTCTGGAGCTCAGGATTCATGGATTATAGCCCAACTGTGTCATTTTGGTACTCAAATTTTTTACAATCTTGAGCAGTAAACCAGTTAATTATTTATTTCATTATATTGTAAACATTAATTGATTATTTTAAATACTTTACTTTCATCCAGTCTTCAGAAATTTTATTAATACTCAATGCTTTGCTACTCTTAATTCCAGTTATAAATTTTTCAGTTTCATTTTGCAGTACATCTTAATCTATTTCATAATACAAAAAAATCATTTTTGTTTTCTCTACAGTGCATTTATGTTTCAAGTAAAAATTTGCTATTCTTTTCATCAAATATTGTTCTATTCACATGATCCCTATTCTTTTCATTCAGACTATTTATTAAATCAAATATAATATCATGGCATAATGATAATATATCCAGCTGTCATGTCATAACCTGAGTTTGAATTTATACTGGGTATGTTTTATGAATCTCAGCTAGATATGTTTTGAAATTTCTTTTCAAGTTACAAACAGACTTAGGATTTTTTTCATTTTTCAAATAGACAGCTCATATCCAATCTATCTAGCCATCCAAAATTGGTCAGTGAAATGGATATCTTTTTATTTTTAACTAAAGGTAGAACATCATTAAAGCTTTCACCACTAGATATTTGGTGAGTATGGATGAATAATTGTTCTCTTCCACATTTCTTCTTTAAAGATCTGATGAAGATTCTTTGTTCTGCAGTAAACTACTTAAAGGCTATTTTACTTTTCTTTTATACTAAATCAAAGTTATTCTTCCTTTGTAATTTCTTTATCTTATTATATTATTCTTTTAGCTATGATTGCCTACTTTTATTTTTCATGTGTTTCAATTAACTATTAAGCTTTCTTACCTAATTGTGCTTTTCTTTAATATTTTATTTTTCTATTTCTTTTTGTTTTGATTTTATAATTTTATTGTACATATTAATAAATTTTTGAAGTTTTTTTTATAATTTTTAATTTAAATTTATCATTTAATCTTCTATTATCTATATTCATATCTCAACCAATAGATATAAAAATCTTTCTTAATATCTTGTTTGATTTAATCAATCTCTCCCATTTCTATTTTTAAATATATGTACATCCATGTATATTTATCTTGAAAAAGAACAGTTTAAACACAGAAGAAAGGAAAATTAAAATTATATTTAATATAAAATTTAAAATTGCAGTTGGTTCAGGAAAATTAAAACTTTTGGAGGTTAAAGTAGAAATGTGACATTTTGAATTTATATTCATGGAGATGTTTCTAAATTACTTATACGGTGAATTATATGCTTCAATTTTCTTTTTCTTTAGGTAATTCTATATTAAAAATGACTATAACATTTCTTAGTCACTACAGGGAGTTGCATTATTACATAATTATATAGATGCATTTATTAAGATTATTCACAATGATGTTTTTATTTTTTCTTCAATTTTTCATATATATATGTATTGGTTTTTTTTAATTCCTGGGTATTTCGCTTCCCCTCCCCTCTTTTATTTATGTTTGTTCAAGGTTGTTACCAACTGAAAACTTTAGCAATTGGAATTAGTATGCTCATTATTTTCTGATTAAAGAATTTTGCATTTGTCTTAAAATTGGAGTGACCATATTTCTTTATAAGTGTCTGCAGTTGCTGCTAGTAATAATTTGTTCAATATAGATAACAAAAGGCAATATATAACATGATTCTAACGTACACATTGATTTAACACCATATTTTTTTCACCATCTTTATGTCACTATCTTCTATCATTTATTATTACTTATTAAAGCTTACAGTAGGTGGCGCAGAGATGGTGAAAAAGTATCTTCCCAAAAGCACCTTGATACTGATGCACTTATAAGACAAACTAAATAAGTATCATTTAACATTATGATTAAAAACTCATAGACATTCTGCAAATACACTTTCGAGCAATGTACAGTATACATATGCATATACACGTAACATATATACGTAAATATTAAACATGCACAATAACTTATATAGATATTAATAATTATATAAATAGTTTTATATTAAAACAATAACAGCAATATATTTACATACGCACAAAATAGGCAGAAGTTTAATTAAATATATTTTTAAAAAATTTAAGAAATGGTACTGCGCAGATATATGTACAGATCGGAAGAGCAGCATGTATATATATAATAATAATAACAATAATGACAATAACAAAACACTCTTGGCAACGAATTTTAAAATTTAGAAGAATTGAACTTGAAATTAAAAAATAATCGCAGGGGTTCATAATTGGTGGTGAGCGCCATTTTGTTAACGATATTATTTAAATACCGTATATTTATTTGCAGGGAAAAATAAAAGTTGGGAGATTGTAAATAATAATATAATTTATAGAAATATTTAATTTCATAGGGATGTAATAATGTAAAAGCAAACTTTTAAATCTATGTTTTTACTCATTAAATAAAATTATATAACTATAAAAGATGTGCATAATGAAATTTATTTATCGAATTTATCTAATGTTCAAAAGGAAAAAAGATACATTTCCACTACTTGGGTCTGCTGCTTGGAAGTCAGCTATGCTAACCGCTAGGCCACCAACACTTGACAAAAAAAATTAAAAGATAACCACATTTTCAATTAAAAATAAAATAAAATGGTTAATGTGCTTTTTTAATAAAAAATATTTAGTTTTTAAGTCCATCACTTTGTCAATATGCTTCAATTACCTAAAAAAGTTAAGTTTAATCTTATTTAAAAATTGCAGCACAATTAATTAACTGTGATCAAAGTAATAATTAATTTTCTATTATATATATATATCTCATCAGAAATGTAACAAGTATAATATATATATAATTTAATTATACATTTAAATCAAATTTTAATACTGAAGCAGCCAACTCTCCATGTGCTACTATATCATTTGATATTTGGGAGCTTTCAAGTAAAGTAAGATGGTAGCCCATATTTTTGATAGATTTAGAGTTTTGAGAGCCTCCAAAAAAAAAACGTTTTTAAAAAATTCCTGCTAAGAAACAATGTATTTAATATTTACATTTTATTTTTTATTACTGTTATTTTTAAAAAAAGGAATCATTGTGGAAATATTAATCACAATATTTATAGTTTATTTTCTTTTTTAAACTTATTACCAGAAAAACGGGGAAAAAATATATAAATACAATATTTACGCTTTATTCATACTGGCAGTGTGCAATCATATCTTGACCATTAATGCAAACTTTTCAGGAGGGCAGGATAGTCCACTGCATCACATTCTGTGACAGAACCAAATTTCTTATCATTGTGATAATTTACCAAAAAAACTACTGACAAAATAAACAATCGAATTGAACCAAAGTACGACAACGTTAAGAGCATCTCGTCACTTCCTTTCCCACATTATAGTTAAAAAAAAAAGTGAAATAAAGCTTCTAAATAAAATTTATCAGAATTTATTCCTTTTTCGAAATTTAACAAACGATTTAGTAATGTTATTTTAATTCAATAATTAACATGTCTTCAGTAGATTATTAATCCTCAAAAAGTATATTTATAAAAAATACTAGCTGCCAACTTGGTTTACTTGAAAAATCATAAGTACCAAGCAGTTTTTCATTCTATAGCCATCTTATGGTTGGACTAAATAATTAGTGATTTCCAGAAAATAATTCATTTAGGTGTCCATTTCCACACTAATTTTTGGCTTGACTTTATCAGTGATTCTTGGGATTCTAAACTGGAATTACTGCAATTGTTCTTTAGTAATCATATTTAACTTCATTTTATTATTTATCAGTCTTACTAACAATGGCATTAGAGCGGTAGAGTGAAAAACTGTTCTTATTATATATATTATGTAAGATAAAAAATTACAAATATATTAAATTAACAATAAGGTTTAACAAGAGTTCAGCCATGAAGTTACTAAGTAAGCAACTAATTAAAAACTGAACCATAAACTGAAAGCATGTCATGTAATAACAACAATTTTTATCTAACTGATCTCTATAAGCCAAAATTCACTGAGTCGATAAAAACTTGAAAGGAGTCAACCTATAGAGATTGATAAATCTTTAGAAGTCCATTAATGATTAACTAGGGATCATTTAAATAAGAGCTATGTTACATTATTAAATTTATATATATATATATATATATATATATATATATATATATATAATTAAATTAATTTATTTTAAATGTTTTCTTACTATTCAAAGGTTCTACTAAATGGATTAATACATTGTACAGGCTTAAACTTGCATTTATATATATAATATATGCAGGGATTCGAACTCAGACTTTCACACGAGCCACTACTCTCAGTGCCATCTCATATTGCTGACCCATCTGTTATTTATCTTTTCAACATGTGTGTGATCAGGTGGGTCAGCAATATGAGATGGCATTGAGAGTAGTGGGTCGTGTGAAAGTCTGAGTTCAAATCCCACTAAATAAATTAATAAATTTAATAAATTTATCATTATCAAAAAGAAAGTACTAGTAAATATTTCCAAAAATATTTAAATTGAGGATTTATTTTTTTGCTAAGAAGAGGTGCAGTGCTTTATGTCTCATCTGTGAAAAATCATTTACTAACAATTTTATGAAGTCGTCAAAAATGAGAGAGCATATTGAAAAATTGCATCCTAATAAAAAATAATAATTCAGAGGGTTTTAAAAATTTAAAAGATAAACTTTTTTATGTTTAAAAATGGGACTTAAGTAATGTTTTTAAATTATCTCCATATAAAAATGTTGAAGGTGGAACGGAAGCGATCTTACAGTGTATCAGTTTGAATTACAAAAGCAATATATTTTCATACAGTTGGTAAAAATTAATTTTACCTTTAAGGAAGGTAATAAATACTTAAGTGAAGATGAACTCAAACATAATATTAAAAAATGTTCGACTGAGTAATACAGAGTAACATCATATTAATGAAATGATCAAGGATATTTTTTAAAAAAATTATCTTTGATCTACAAACAAATAAATTTGCCATTCAGTTAGATAAAGCAATTTTCAAAGGAGTGGGGTTATTGATGATTTACATTAGGTATTATACCCCCCCCCATTAGAAACTTACAAATATAGATGAAATTATTTTCCATTGTTTCAAAAATTTTTTGATAAATATGAAACAACTATTTCCAATATAATCACAGCTTGTGAAATGATTGCCTGCAATGATTTGAAAATATAGAGAATTTTTAGTTAATGTGAAGGAAAAAGTTCAAAACATTCAAACAGTGCATTGCATTTTGTATGAAGTAATGAAAAAATTAAATATATTATAAAATAGAAATCTTTAAATGATTATAAGATGTTGCTTGCAGAGATTGAAATTTTTGGTACAAATGGAATTTCTTTTCAAATTGATGAACTTGCAAAAATTTATCATTACTTAGGCGATATGTTTTTTTAATTTAATAATATCCAAGATAAATTACAAGGAAATGATATGAATCTAATTCAAGCATGGGTAATTAATTATTCTTGGATTTCTTTTCAAATTAATTTTTTTATATCCATACTAAGCCAATCAGACAGCAATCTATTCTTGAAAAGAAGAGAAAAATTTTGCTAACATTATACTATTGTCTACAAATTACTTTAAAAATTGAAAGAAGATATTATCTGCTTTAAAGATCCTGAAAAATTTGGATGTTCATTATGAATTGTTGATATAACAGGAATATATACTTTTTCTTCTTCTCATGTGTGTTACCTTTATCCAGGCAAGTGAACCCGCTAGCTTAGGACAACTGCTTGTAGAGCATCTGCTGACCTCTCGACCACCAATGCTTGACCAGGAATAGATATTTCTTTTACAAAATGATTAATTTAGTGTAATGAAGAATATCTCAAAGGCTTTGCTTCAAAACAAATGAACATACAAACTTATGGAATTCAAAAAATATACAACAAAAATATCTCAGGCTTAAAACATATATTTGAGCCCTAGTTTGCCTGAATAATTTATTAGAGGAGAGTAGGATTGAATGTTGTCATAATGTGGGCTTTATTAAAAAATATTAAGTAATTTAAAACAAAACATTACAACATTGTATGCTATTATAAAAGCATAAATATCTTATTAATAATATGTTTGTATTTTCTTTTATTTTTAAATACTTTTGTACTAGTGTTTTATATGTTTTTTATGCTTTCTGTTTATTGTTACTACTATTTTATATGTAAATTATTTTGTATTTATTATTGAAATATTTACTTATTTCAGTGAACACAAAACTTTATTAAAGCTTATATAATATGCTACTGCCTAATACGTAATAATAATTATCTTAAAAACTTTATGTGTTTTGGATGCTATGTAAAGAGACAATTCTCCTCTAAAAACTCTAGTTGTTTTCTCTTCAAGATAAATTAAGCATTTAAAAAATGTCAAAAATTGTACTTTTAAAAACAGAAAAATTCTAATTTGCCTCCTTATCATAAATTTAACACTGTTTAATGATAAAAAAGAGACTGAGTATTTTTTATTATTATAAAGTGATGCTTAAAAATAATTGGAAACTTCTAAGTTTTTGTTTACTGGATAAAAATAAAGATGGATAGAATAGTTAAATCAATGATCTGTTTCAATATCATTTGATATTGTATCAAACCTTTCATATATGTGCACTTTGGTGAACTATGCTATATTTTGTTTCAAACTCTATTTGCATACAAATGTATATAACATATAATAAGCTCATGTTTCATTAATTAACTTTGATTAGTAAAGAATACCTTTTGTTTATTGAATTGAAGTGAGCAGTACTTTTCAACATGTACATATTTTAAAAATATTGACATTTTTATATGTATAGCATACATATACAAATTAAGATTATAATACAAACAAAATTTTAAAATAATAAAATTTTTTAATAATATTCTGGGAACACATTTTCATGTATTTTACTCATTCATTTATTAAGCTGTGAGAATAAAAAAAACAACTAATTGTATTATAGTTTTATGTTTTAAATAAATAGCAAAATGTTTGAGTTTCATCATTATTAAATATAATCTGGTTGATATTTTTTGTTCAACAACTTTTTTCTCTTATCAACACAATAGTAGTTTTATTATCAAATACTTAGGATCTCTGTAATTCTTTTGATGTTTTCAAATCAGTATCAACTTTCATTATGTTCTTAAATTTTGTAAATAAAAAAAAATAAAATTATGTGCTTTCACACCATAGTCAGAATAAATATTCTTAATAAATATGATCTTGTTCCGTGCTTAGAGATGTATTATTATAAAATATATTTACAAAGTTTAATTCAGATTATCAAAATCACTTCGAACAACTTTTTAACAAAAACTTTTATTGAACATATATACACATATGCTTACATTTTTGATTGTCCTGCAGTCTTCTTCAAGAACTAGTTTACTTTAATCTTTTAAAAAAAATGTTTCTGAAGAAGACTTCAGAACAATTAAAATGTAGATTATTATTTATATATATGTACAAAAAAGGTTTTTTGCTAAAGAAATGTTTGAAAGATTTGGATAAGTGAATGAGTATAAGATATAGCAAAAATAAAGGAAAAGGTGATTTTGGTAATATTTTCAAGTTAATGGTTTTTTTAATAAAACAATCATAAAGCTCTGTCATAAACAATTGTTACCTACA
>JAQFVV010001306.1:37500-83392 GCA_028023455.1 Epiperipatus broadwayi | reverse complement strand
CAATATAAATGGGTTTGTGTGCGATTTAAAACCTATATCTGTGATATAATTATTATTAAATGCTTTAAAAGTTAAATGGTACTGTTTAAATTACTATATATATTTGGTGGTGGATTCCAAGTGATTGTAAAAGAGCCCACATGTGAGATAGATGGATGAAATAGGAAAGTGTGCAGAGGTGATTTGGAGAAGAGAAGCTAGAGATTGGAGAAGATGGATTGAACTTGGAGAGACTTTTATTCTGCAGTGGATTGATAATAGTTGATAATGAGAATGAATGATATCTGCTGGTGTTCTATATTGTAATGGACAGTCGATAGCTAATATCTCAATATGTATGAACCCTTATATATTTGATTATTCCTATCATCTAATTGAATTGTAAAGCAAATTCAGTTTTTATTTATCTGTTTCAAATATATTCAATTGTTAATAATAAGACACAAATTTGGAAATAACATTCCATATGATGCCTATTTTCTCTTTTCTTACGATCCTACTGGCCTGACATGGTGTAAAATTCATGATTACTGAATTTAAAGTGATGCTCTTGGTAACTATATAATCTCAGTATGTTTACTCTTATGCTGGAAATAATTCATAAATTTACTACTTATACATTTTGGCATCTATCTGATCAAATTAACAGTAAATTGATTTAGTGGATTTAAAATTACTCTAAAGTAAGTAACCAATCAGCCAATCTAATATAATTACTTCACAGCTTGTAACACTAATGTTTAACTTATAGCAAGCTGACTGATCAATTAGTTTTTCAATGCAATGAACAGTCCATTTGATATAAATATCAGCCCCAAGTTGGCATAATTTTTAAATGAAATTGATATTTCTATGAAATGGATTTTATTTATTTTATTATAGAAGATAGTTGATCCAGCAGTCAATTGAAGATCATTATTTTAAGATATTAAATAATTATACTGGATGATTTTTATTGGTTAGCTAGGATGCCAAAGTTGGTAAGCCCATATTATTACAATATTGTTTAAATAGTTCATTTACATATATATATTACAAATCGATGTCTGTATTTCTTCAAAATAATTTATAAATAAATATTTGAAAATACAGTACTTAAAAGTTTATAAAAAATATATGTATAACCGCTACTTAGAAGCGCTTTCAACTAACTTGTAGCTTTGTCAACTATCAATTTTAAAATGTCAGTTTCCCCTAATTCCATGATATCAATCTTCCCATAATTCTGGAGATCACAGAATTATGGGAAGATTGACATCATGGAATTATGGAAAAGCTGACATTTTAAAATTGATAGTTGACAAAGCTACAAGTTAGTTGAAAATATTCTAAGTGAAAGTTATACATATATTTTTTATAAACCTTTAAGTACTGTATTTTCAAATATTTATTTATAAATTTACATATATATAAATAATCTGTAGGAGAAACTTTTTTAAAAGGTTTTAAATTTGATCTTTTAAACATTTTTCTTTATTTTTAAATATTCTTTCATTGACTTACATTAAGGACTAACCCTTCCAAAAAGATATTTTTGCAATGGAATGATATACAGATTCATTCCATTTTTAAAAATAATTATTAAAAAAAATTATTCGTTAGATAACTAAGAGTTTTGTTCCTACTACATAAAGCAAAAAATTATAATACTAATTCATTTTAAAAATTTTCTAAGGATGATTTAACTTTTGATCGTATTAAAGAATAACTCATATTCCTGGATATGATAGTTCTTCTCTTTAGTCTGTTTCTTTCGTAACAGTAAAAGTATTCACAAGTCAAACCCAGAAATATACTCTAGTTTATACTTAGCTATCTAGTTTTAGTTGGTAAATGAATATCTAGCTACTGCTAGTTAGAAGGTAATGTGTTAATGTAAAATTATTTAAATCACCGTCACCGGGATCTGATATATAATACTTTATTATTCACTATATCTCTGTAGAGGTTTATTAGAAGGAAATTTACTGTGTAGCAGATTGTTTAATAGTTTTTTATATTATTTACCAACTGATTTGTCTAATAAAATAAAATGTTTCATAACTGATACTATCAGTAAGAAATATTTTTAAAACATTTTAAAGTAAGACCCAGCTATCAGTAAATGAGAGAGAAGAGAAAAATGTGGTATGAAATATCTAAAGGCATAATTACAGAAGCACTGGTGGAGAGAGGACACTCAAGGGAATGATTTTATTAGCCTAGAAGGCAGGTATAGAATTTGACTTTCTTTTTTCGCATGTAAAAAATAGATCGTAATCTAATCAGATCAACTATATTTATATGAGTATTAAAGTCAGGCAAAGCTTCAGTCTTTTTCTTAGAAATTTTACTTTAATTAAAAAATATTACAAATATTGGTGTTACTAAAAACGACACATATTTAGAGACTATTCAATTAATGGAATCAAGGTTTGATAAAAATAAAGATTAAATTATGTTTAAAACAGTACAAATACCAGAATCCTGAAAAAAGCAATATTTAATATAATTTTGATATAAAAATAAATCTTAGATATAATAAAATATCTTTATCTAACAACAATATATATATATGACAATATCTGTAATATAGTCATATAATCATAACACATAAAAATAACATAAAAAAGCTCTTTTCGGCAAATTTTAATTTTTTGCTCTTTTCAATAAGTCGTAATTACAAAAATAACCTATATTGCATACATAGTGACATCTAACGGCTCTATATAAAATTAACACAAGCCTATAATTACTTAAATATATAGGACTAACACAAGATTGGAAACCTTATTAAATGAATTAAGTGTATATACAAATCTCAGCTTTAATATATATATGAAAATAAAAAAAGGGATGGACAAAAGTATCTAAGTGATGGATGTACATAAATCAAAATGAATAACACCATAAATGTTATAAAAGTCCAAGGCAGGAAATAACAGGTAAGCAGCTAAGTAGATAGATAGATATAAAGAAAGAATAAAAAACAATGGAAAAAGTACTAGAAATAGTTATATGGAAGTTAGTCATTTTTATACCATAAATATTTAAACAAATTTATGGCATGGCAATAAGCTTTAAATATATATGCTTGATGTATCCAATCACAAATTGATAAAATTTACCAAAAATTTTCACCAACTTCTATATCAGTCTTTTAAAAATTGCAACAGTCTTGAATTACTGAGCTATTACTTGGCCACCCACAAAATATTTCAAACTTATTTAAGACATCCAATGTTTGTATTTTGTGCAATAATGTCTATTATAGTATTATAAATTGATTTCTAAGCGCCTATTAAATATATTGGACATTAACTCTTGAAATAGTTATTTTTAATCAAGTATTAAACATATACATTTGCATTGGACCAAAACCTCTATTTGCACAAAACATATCAAAGCTTTTTTATTATTTCTATCAATACATTATTTTTAATAACATCAGAAAATTACAATTATCCTATGCTGTAAAATAGTTTATTGCAGTATTATTTACTTGCAGTATTATTTAATTTAAAAAGATAGAAAATTGCTTTTGAAATAAGTTTTTAACTTGAACACAAAAATTGGTTTCAATCTTAATGCATATTTTATTAATTACGAGGGGGACTCAAAAATAACCTGAATTTTTTAGGTGTTGCAAATTAAACCTCTTTCAAAGTATAGTCTATTTATTGCAATGCATCAGTCTAAATACATTTTATATTTTTTGAAGTAGTCTGGAAACATTTGCAAAGTGATGCCTTTTAATGCCTCTGATGTTTTTTTCTTCACCACTTGTAAGTTCACAAAAATATGACATTTTTTCATTCAAGAGATTAAAAAAAAAGTTGAATAGAATGAAATCGAGTTAATGTAGTAGACGGATAAACTGTTTCATGCTGAATTTAATTAAAAATTGTTTCACACTCAAGCTGTGTGTGCAAGCACACTCTCATGATGAAACACACACTTTTCACTTTGCCACAAAATGGGATGTTTACATTTTACTGCATAATACAAAAGTTTCAGAATTAGTATATTTTTATTTTAAATGCCTAATCATTATAAACAAATTCTGAATGAACAATGACATTTGCATCCATAAAAGAAAGTCAGCATCATCTTGACATTTGACTTTACCCACTACACTTTTGGGGACATGATGAATTTAACACTTCCATTAAAACACTTAATAAACTTGTATTTTTCCAGAACAACTTACTTGCAATCTGTTTCAAGCATTACAACTGTTTTCCCTACCATTTTCTCTAAAAGAAAACAGAATTTTATATTGTTCTTTAACTTTTCAGCTCTTACAGAAACTGATGAATATGCAAAATGCACTTTACAAAAAAAAGTGCTATGTGTCATTTCACATGATAACATTATTTGCAGATTGACACAGAAGGGGCTCTGCAACAAGTATCTGAAAGCAGAAGTATGTACTACAACAGATATAGCTACCAGATAATGATTTCAGCTATTTTTAGGCACCCCCTTGTGTATTTGTGGTACAAATAAAATATTTTTGAAATTCAAAGGAAGTAATTCATACCAAGGAATTTGTATTGACTGGAATTATTTTATTGTGTTGTAATAATTATTTTCTATGTTAAATCTTAAAACAGGCAAAACTCTCCACACAGTAGTGCCATTCAGGGCAATCTAGAGTAATCAATAGATGCTAAAAGGCTTGTTCACAAGCTTTCTGGCATCTATTGATTACTCTGACTTGCACTGAGTGTCACTATTGTATGGAGAGTATGAGAAAGCATAAGAAATGGTGATCAGGTTATGTTAGATCTTACTGCTGCTGCTGCTACTGCTACTGCTACTGCTACTACTACTACTACTATTATTATTATTATTATTATTATTATTATTATTATTATTATTATTATTATTATTTATTGAACTCTGCAATAAAAATTTTAAAAAATAAGTGTAAGCAATAAAAATTAGAAGCAATTCTTTTCACTCTATGTCTAGAATATCTTTTGTGTATCTTAATAATTAATGGATATCAGACACTAATGCTACTATGTCATTATATACTGCTATTCTATTCATACATCTAGATTTGTTTTTGGTTTGTATGCCTTCATGAGGAAGAAGGTTTAGCCTAATGCAACTGTAATTTCTGAATCTAATACACATTTTATCCAATAACTAACATACATTTTTCTACTAAAGAACTAATAACTTGAAATTTAAAACAACTTAATATTTTGAATGTAAATTAATTTGTTGGTTCTGTTATACAGAACTCAGTCCAATAAATATATATTTTAATGCCCTCAGTTTATAATAAAACACTTTTCACCTTTTTGAATAGAATGATATAAACCAACAAACTATGATTAAATCCATTTACTACCAAGGAAAATCTCATTCCTGTACTGCAAAATTATTCATTGAAAATTTGAGATGCTGGTAATGAAGGATAGCCCTGAATCTGTATATAAAAGTGTTATTATTTTGAATTTATTGATTGTGCAGGCTTACAGTAGGTGTTGAAAAGCATTAAGAGAATTATTATTAACAGCATATGTAAGTAGAAATGGTCATATGATGTTTTATGGCATATACTATCCTAGATAATAGAATAAAATGTCTATACTTATTATAGAGAATATTAAAATATGTAACTATTGATTTAAAATCAGATATATTTATCTGTGCAAGTAAACTGTTTTAGATTCCAAGATGTTTTTAAAATTCAGGCTGTTATTTTGATATTTAAAAAGGGTAAAAGATTGTTGCTGAATGAGAAATATGACTTAAAAGAACCAAAAGAATTAGGTCTAAGTTTTTCACTGATAATGTCCATAGAAACTACTTTTGAGATGTCAATAGGATAGACTGGATGTGGACATAATAACCATTTTATTACATCTAAGTTCCTGTTAGATAACTCTGGAGGAAAAAGAATAAAATTAAAACAATTACAAAACTTTTTTCTGGCCTAATATATAAAATTTTTATAAAAGTTATGTAATAAGAATTTAAAAACAGCAAAAGTTAAAAACTTTTTTTTTAATTTGTGGCAAATTTATAAAAAACAAGTGAAATTAAAAGGCAATTAATAGTTTTGTAATAATAATATTTTATTTTATCTATGCATCTATTTTATGTATAGAAAATAAAATTTTTAGCATAAATCCAGTTCTCATAGTTAGCTATGATATTTTTTTATATCTATTAATTGCACTCACGATTATTATACTTAGATATACATTGGGTGTTTGTTTCACTTTTCTAAGAATCTTCGTAAGGAAGAATCTGGCCTTAGGTTGGATCAAAAATTATAAAATACTACTCACAATGATTGATAATAGAGGGAAATGTATATGGAATGTAAATAGGTGCAAAAATTCATATTAAAATATAAAATTTTAATTTTCTAATTAGTGTAAATGATGAAGCAAATATAAGAAGAAAAAAAAAGAATAATGAATAATTATAATAACTGAGAAAACAATATTTAGCTTCTACATGACACACTTCAAATCATGCAGAACAAGATTAGAAACCCTAATATTCAGCCATTAATTTGAAAAAAAAAAAAAGATAAAGGTAATGAGATGGAAGGTAAAAATTTAGATTTCAGAATTTAAAAAATGTGAAAATCAAAATTATCTCAAGAATATTACACATATTTGAAATAAAAATGTTAAAGAATTTATAATTATATGGTTTGTATTTATTTAAAATTAGATGTTTCAATTACTTCAAATTTTACAGAAACGATAATTAGAAGAGCTATCATTTATCAGAATGAACTCATTAAACTGAAAAGAGATAACAAAGAAGAGGTAAAAGTAAAATTTAGATTTCAGAATAAAAAGGCCTATGAGAATGAAATGTATTTAAATAATAGTAGATGCAATTATAATAAAAATGCGAAATGACTTATAATCATATGTTTCCTAATTATACTAAGTCAGACGTTTCAATTGTGTTAAACTTGAGTCAGTCATTTAGATTTCAGATTGGATAATGCTTTGTTTTTAACAATGGCGCTACTCTTTGGAGTTAAAAGGATTTTGCACTTCAGTAGATTATATATATATATGGTTGACATATCACTTAAGTAGATCGATTTTAAAATGAATAAACTTTTTTTATATATGTTTTTAAAAGTTTTTAAAATAAATTCAGTAAGCAGAATTCCCTTCCAAACATCATCTTCTGACCTTCACTTTCTTCTCTTTTGATTTTTCTCTGATGGAGATCAATTTTTATTTTTTAAAAAACTTTTTCAATTACTGAACATCTTTTTGTGATTTGAGCAGGTGGGTTGAGATCAATACTAAAAAAAAAGTTTTATTGAGAAGAAAATGATTAAAATTCAGTGGACTATATTTTTAAGTTAAATATCCATAAAAAGAAAAACATATTCTATATATATATATATAAAGAGTGAGAAAAGCTGCAAATATTAAACATATTGGAAAAAACAGTACTAATCAATATTTAAATTACATTTAAAGAAATGTATATATAAAATTATATCAATAAAGCATTAGATGTTGATCTTTAAACATATACATATAATATAAATACTTTTTAGAAAAAATTTGGAAAATATGGATATCCGGATATTTGTTTAGATTAAATTAAAATAAATAATGGTACAATTCACTACATGACAAGCACATTTTTAGCGTCCTTTTACAAAAATATGATAATGGGAAAGATAATTTTCATTAAGTAATTCCCTTGTTGTGATAGCTTATGGTTTTATGTTTACTCTTTTGCTAAAAAAAAAAAGCTAGATTACATGCGTTATAATGAAATTATGCTTAATTATGGCTCACAAAAGCTATCACTTTTTGTAATAGAAATAAATATCTACGTAATTCCTACTATGGTAGAGCTAAACATACTCACAGTTAGAATGTTATGGTTAGCCATACCCAGGATATAATTGTGAGACAATGTATAAAGCTCACTAGCTAACTATAGAAGGCAGCAGAACATACACAGTTATCCACATTCAGGCTGGCTACATTAAGGGTAAAATCATGGCATATATCACAGCATTATACATCTAACTGGTGACCTATCAAGGCAGCTAAATATACATAAAACACAGCCATGTTCTGTTTAGCTATAATCAATATAGAAATGTTAAAGACCATAGCAGTATAAAACGAACTCATGACCTACAAAAGCTTACTAGACATGCATACACACAATTAACCATATGCTGCTAAGTTATATTCAGCATAACAACATGATACATTAGAGTAATATAAAACTCATTGTTGTTCTGTGAAAAATTGCTAAATACACACACATTCAAAATTAATCTGACTCATTGGAGAAACATAAAACATTACAGTAATGTAAAGCTGATGGGTGATATATCAGATTTTTTAATTACATAATATATATCTGATTTTTAAATGTCCTCACATACAGAGTTAGACATAATTCTAGTTATCTATACTCAATGTAAAAAATATAAGAAACAACAATAATTTGAAACTGCCTGCACACACTCAGTCATATCTTGATTAATTATGCTCGTGGAGAAATGTGAGGTCACAGAGATCATCAGTGTAATAAAGATTTTGGAATACAGAAAAAAAATACTGCTAATTCTATAAAAGTAATATTGATTAAATAACTAACACAGTAATAATTAATACATAAGTTGCCTACTTATAATTTAACCTACATATGTATATTTACTTATATTCAGAATGTCAATATAAGAATAAATATGTGATCTCCTTAAATGAAGCTTTATAAGC
This sequence comes from Epiperipatus broadwayi, assembly GCA_028023455.1. Lineage (NCBI taxonomy): Eukaryota > Metazoa > Onychophora > Udeonychophora > Euonychophora > Peripatidae > Epiperipatus > Epiperipatus broadwayi. The sequence goes on along the minus strand of JAQFVV010001306.1, from coordinate 74,663 downwards.
TGACATTAACTTGAAATCATTAATAAATACCTTTATTGATAGCTCAAATCAAACAACTATACATAAATAATGGAGAGATATTTGTTAGGAGTTACAAGAAGGAATTGAAAACAAAATATAAGGGTGTGAGAATAAATAGCTATTTCTAACATCATTAGAAGAATTAAGATACTGAAATGGATCTGGGCTGGACAGATTGATAAAAAAGATGACAACGAATAGTTGAAATCTTAAACTGGATTCCAAGAGATTATAAATAAACTAATAAGAACTACATGTGTGGATCTAATAAGGAAGTGTGCTGGGATGATGTGAAGAGGTTAGAAATTGGAAAAACTGGATTAAATTTGGAAAGATCTTCATCCTGCAGTAGGTTGACAGTGTTTGAAAATGATGATGACATAAAGATTTATATAAGAATTCTTATGAAAGTAAAATAAAAATTATACATTTGCTAAATTTATAAAGATCTCAAATTAATAAATAGGGAGAATAAATTATTTATCAGGAAATTAAGAGTTTGAAGGAGCTTTATTAATCTAACAATTTCAATTAAAACTGATGACACTTGAATTCAGTGATAAACCTTTTTTTAATACTAAATCGTTTGGTGCTAAGAGCTAGGTGGTTCTCATGATATTAGATAATTACAAGTTCAGTAGCAAATGGTGATTAATTTTTTCTTGTCAAACAATCCTTTCTACAAATTTTTTTAAGTTTCCAAATTTAAATAATGTAGAAAAGAATAGTTCAATCGATGACATGGTAACACAGAAAAACAATATATGCAAACTAATCCAAGATAATTATTTTTAAATAGTATTTTAGAATCCATGTACTGTATATGATGAACTCTTTCCCACAAGAATGATGCTCAATAAATACTGGTTTCTTTTAACACTCTAAATGACTGTTTGATTTCTCACTTACAACTGATTATACACCCACTTAATATTTTAAATATTTTCAGAATTGTTTAGAAAAAGAAAAGCATACTCTTTTTTTTTTTACTTTAACATATTACATTACATTTTAAAGACAATATAGTTTAATTAATTTAAGCTAATTGGATATAATACTACTTAGGAATTTAAACAAAATCTTATAAAATCAACCTTATAAATATTTGTAAACAAAAAAAAAGCAAGTTAAATTATAAAATCAACTTTATAAATATTTGTAAACAAAAGGAAAGAAAGCAAGTTAAACTTAAATATGATAATTATAAATAAATGAGCAATTTTGTTTCATCAAATATAAAACATGTAATTTTATAAATTCAAAAAAAAATATAATTCAACTTTATGCATCTAAATTTATTCTTTATCTTTACCCGAGGGCAGATCAAAACCGCTCAAAACAGTCTTTAAATTGAACATTGGATGGCAAATGCAAATTCCTCTCTTGCATTCCTCAATGGAGAAGCAATTAGAAGTTAAGGATGTGTTTTTCATTTTATTTTATATTTTCAATAAGAATAGCAAATTGTAAAACTGTTATGACAGAAAAAAATTATGAAGAATAGAGAAATAGAAAAGAGTGAGGGATGATTTGAAGGAAAACATTGAATATTATAGATAAGAACAGATTTTTAGTTGGTTTTGTGAAGTATCTGTCACAAAATCAGTTATGATGATGAATATTTAACTTGTTTGTTCCACATTAATTTTTACATATACTTATAATATATTTTAATTATATTTTTACTTTTAATGAAAATATGAAATTCTGTCAAAGCTATTACTAATGTGGATTTGAGTGTTTAAACTTTAATTAGAGAAACAATTTTTTAAATTAAAACATTTTGTTGTTTCAAAGTTATGATGTGTAGCAAATTCTTTAATACTGAAAATCATAGAGCACTTTATTTTTCATTTGAGCTCCTTATGTTGTTACATGTTATGGGTAAAATATCTGGAAAAGAGTCAAGAATAAGATGGTATGGCTTTTAGTCTTTTCATTATATATATATATGTTGTACCATCCTGAATTAGATGTAACACTGACATTGTTATATTTATATATGTAAGTATTATCATGATTTTGTATGTTAGTAAATTCTTAAAATTGTCAAGTGACGTTTGTCCTAATATTGCAATTATTATAGACACACCAAAATATGAAGTAACAATTTGTGATTTTTTTTTTTTGAAAAGTAATATGCACTAAACTTAATATCTTACTATAAACCTATTCATAAATTTATGGTATATTTTTAATAAAAAGTTGCAGTAATGTTTTGTCTATTTAAGTATTTCAAAAGACTATAAATACGTTTAGGTAAACAACAAATTTTTATGTGTGTATAAATATATGTGCATGTTTGGGATATTGTGTAAATTTGAGATTATCATATAAATTTTAAATTATGAATATTTTTGAAATATTAATATTAAACATATATTATTTGTAATAATCTTTTATTAAACAAACAAATGTATTTTTACTTAAAGAAGAAATTAAAAATCGTTGTTATTATTATATTTTAAAATATTTTTTTGTTAAAATTAAAAGAAAACATTTTGTCAGACATCTGGTTTGTATTCAAATGATCTCAATTTGAAGTGCAGTAATTGTTTAATAAAATTAAAAGGGATATATTTGAGTTCATTAGTAGTTATAAGTAATGACTTAGATATTATGTCAGTAAACCAAAGTTGTAAATTTCTTGTGATTTAACTTGGGAGATGCTTACTTACTTGTCTCTCTTCAATTAATATACTGCATTTTCACAGTAAATTTTTTTAAAAGAACATGATATATATATATATTTAAAATATCTTAACTGAACTATAATATAATGGAAAGCTAAACAGGAAATTTGGTGTTTACTTCAAAAGGGCAAATGTAGTCTTTAAAGAGATACCTTATTAAAATAATTAAAGAAATGTGAGATCAGAGAAGATGGATGAAATCCTGCAGTGGATTGATAATGATTGACGATGATGATGACGATAATATATATATGTCTATGCGCATGCAAAGAAACCAATAATTTGCCATGAATAATAATAATAATTTACCAAATGAAATAATTATAAGTTTTAAAAAACTGCTGATAGAGTTTAACTATGTGATTTGATAATTTGGTAAAAATTATAAATTCAAGTGGAATAATTATGAATTTGAAATAACCATTTATCACTTTAAAAGGATACATAATACTTGTTACTAATCATTATCTATAATGCAAATCTTGTTGTAAATCATTAATAATTATCTTATTAAATTAACTATGGATACTTTTTGGGATCAGGATTTGGGATAATATTTGGAATCAAGTATAAGCAAAAAATAACCATAACCATATAATTCAATGTTTTATAATTTTGTTAAATTTTCTTTGTTGAAATATCAATCACTCTAAATATAGTTATTAAATATATTTAAATATTAAATTAAAACTCTTGGTATATTTTTATAGTCAACTTTCAATTGGTCATATCTTCTCACACATTTATGAATATTTTGTTTATTTACACATAATTTTACAACCACGCCTATTATTAAACACATACACATGTTTACACCTATCTACATTTCAAGTGATATTAATATAACATGAATTAGATGATCATGCAGAATCTCCATGGGTTCAAAACTTGGAATAACAGAAATGAAAGAGAGGTAAATTAAGTATATAAATTAATATTTAGTTGGTTCTTAACGTCTCCTCTCGTAGGAATGAAATCAATGTGTGTGTAGCATGTATAGGTACAAAAAACAAAGATATATTCTGTTATTCATTGTGATGATCTCACCAACCTATTTACATAAAGGAAAAGCCTGTTTCATTATAATATATTATAACGATCCGGAGATGATACTTAATGTAAACTGCACTACAGGGCGCCACTAGGCATTTGAACCTAGAAAATTTATAAAGTACGCAGATATGTAAGTCAAAAAAAAATTTTTTTTTTATTTTTCATTTAATATATTTTGTTTCTGATCGTTAGCCCATTGTCACTAGCTCAAGGAGTAGCAGAGATTTACATTTTATAATAAATTCTTATCTAATATATATATATATAAAAGAATAAAATAAGCCACTGCCAGTAATTATACACACAAACATTTATTTATGCACATATATAAACAAAATTTAACATTATTATTTTAGTATGTTTACTTTAACATTTAACATTATTTTTAACTTTTATTCTTAGATTTTAATTTACAATTTAATTTTTATACTATTATAAGTTCGCACAGATGGATTTATAAAAGTTTGTTTTATAAATGTTGATTATAGATCGGTTACATAGATTACACAGTCAAAAACATTTCAAAGTAAACATAAATGAACAAAATACAAAATCATTGATACCGTCAATTGCATAGGGAATACAAGAAACCCACTGGTATTCATCATAAGATACCACAGTGATACCAATAACTTAAAAGACATCTGAATAAATACATTTTAGATACTCACCATAAGGTATCATTCCATTGACCTGATTCAACAACGAAACAAATAACCTAAGATTACCCTCCCCTAATATAACTTTACAAATCTATATAGCCATTCACACCCGACTTAAGTTTAACATTTATATAATTTAATTTATCGCAAAACAAAAATCATAAATAAAACTTAAAGAACAAAAAAAAATTAAATGGAAACGATTTTACAAAAAAGAAATACATCAAATAAAATTATAACTGATTAATAAATAATTTAGTTTGGTCAGATAGGAATCTATTTCTATTTTTTTTAAATATGGAGAAAGTTTATATTTTAAAGTTCTTAATGTTTTCAAATGTTCATTAACTATATATTTCTTACTGTGTTGAAAAATGTCCGTAGTCTCTGATTTTTTTGTAATGGAAGGTGTTAATTCCCACAAAGTCATAAGGAGATCGGTGTGCAGTTAACCATTGGTCCTTTATGGTTGATGGTATTTTTCCGGGCCTTGATGTCCTGTGGTCCGCAATATTGGAAAATGATGTTTTATTTTATTTTTGAATAAAATTGAAGGGATTGAAGAGTGTGTCGTTTCAATCCCTTCTCCTTCACTCTGCACTAAAACATATCTGTCATCTCCCAATAACTATTATTCACTCACTTTTTATAGTAGCCTTTCAGATCCAGTGGACATTATGTCACGATGATGTGATGGTCCTTTCGCTGAGGTCCGATTCCATTGTTTTTCATTCATTGGCTAATAGTTTCTATTGTTTTCCTATCTGACTGATGCTTATACATTTAAATGCTCAAGGCTAGTTTACATTTGACTAATTAAATTAATCATTTCCATTTTTTCAATAACATTAATTAATTTGTTTTGTACAAACTTAGATATATTTTTATCTTTAAATCTTTACTGACAATTTAGTTTTAAAATACTTTTTTTTTTTTTAAATAAAGTTTTATTTTAATAATTTTTTTCATCTGTGCAATTGTATAGATACGATTTTAGTATAGAATTTTAATTTTCAATTTTTAATTCTTAAAAAAAAAGTTGTATTTGCGAACTTTTATTTTTTTCATGTTTACTAATAAAATAACAATGTAATGACATCTGTGCCCGTTACAATATATATATATATATTAATATTGACTAATACTATTCTAGTAATTATAAATAAAATAAAAATTCATATAACATTACAATACTAACCAAAAACAAAATTTTATTAAAATTCTTCCACAACTAGACCTTTTAATGTAAAATTCAACAAAAACATATATTGTATATATACTAAACAAAATAGCATTACCATGATTTACTTCAAGACCAACTTTTTTTTAACATTAAAGAATGTCTTTGAGATTGATAATCTCATATTCAAAAAGTTTTATCATTAAAGTTTCTTTTACTCTTTTTTTCAATTCACTTTTTTTTTTTATAAAAGATAACCTCTGCATTGTCAAATGATATTTTATGACCTGTATTCAATTCATTAATATATAAAGCTGAGTTATGATATCTATTTTTAACTCTACTTTTATAAACTTTAAACTCTTTCATTAAGTCTTAATTACTTTGACCTGTATAAATTTTATGACAACTGCAATGAATCTTATAAACTACCCCAGAAATAGATTTGCTATCAACTGTCTGTTTTGAACTATTTAATAATGAATTTAAATTCTGGTCTTTCTTCCACGCCACTTTCATACCATTTAATAAAAGACTATTCTTATAAATCAATTTACAAATTGATGACTTATATAATAAAAAAATAAACTCTTTATTCTCACTAAAAATTAAATCATTATTAACAAATTTATAGACATTTTAATTAAATGTAATGTTAATAATAAATTCATGATTATAATGTAACTCAATATAGTCAGAAACAAATTGACTTATCTGAGTATAACTACTATTTTCAAAATTCTTATAACGAAAATTCAATAAAGAAAGTTTCTTATAAATAAAAGGTTGATAATTGTCTGAACTTATCATATTACTTAAATTTTTTGCTTTAACAAAATGACTACAAAATAAAACATTATCAAGATTATCAACAGTTTAAACTAAAATTTTTAACATAATAAGTTTAAATGTACCTCCGTCAACAATAAATGTAATATTAAAAACAAAATCATTCTATCTATTAAAAAATCCCTCCAATTTATCTTCATGTATAACAAACAAACAATCATCAACATATCTAACAAATAATTATAAAGAAACAGAAAAATTATTAATAAGACTACTCTATAAAAAAATCAATATAAACAGAAGACATTAAAGGAGAAATAACATAACTAATAACCCATCCTCTTTAATTTTATGAAACACATCATTACAGACAAAATACATATCCTCTAATAACAACAGCAAATCATGAATAATCTTAATCTTATCTGCAGAAAAAACATTTGTTTCTATAAAACAGTAAGAAACACATTAATGCTTCTTATCCTATCAACTTATTGATGTTTTCAATATCATTTTTTAAAACAAATTCATTAATTTTATCATATGCTTTAATAGAAGATAAAGAAAATTGAGAGAAAAAAATGTTTTTGCCCCCTCCCAAAAATATATCTTTTAAAAAATGGTTGAAGGCCAATGATGCTTTCTTATTAAAAGCCAAAGAGGTCATTTTGCATTGTTAAGTAATAGTGATTTTAAAAATAGTTTCTTTAGAATGAAATAATAAGTATTCTATTTTAAACATTGATTCTGATAAGAAAATATAATCTAAGTTAACTGAAATTATAAAAATTATGGAAAATAATATGTTTTAGGATGGATCTACTTATGTAAATTGTTATCCTAGTAATTTTTGGCTCCTAAGGTTTTCTTTAATTTGTAATCTCATAAAGAAAATTTTTCTTCAAGGTGTATTTTTGATTTTACAGTGGGAATTAATGATAAAATTTCAAAATTTCTTATAAAGATTTTAAGAATAATACAAATTTAGATCAATTTTGTATATCTTCTTCTTTTGAAGAATATGATAAAATTAATGAATTTGTTTTAGAAAATATTTGTGTTTTTGGTAGTTTAGATATTGAAAACAGGTATCAATCACTTGATAGAACAGAAAGCATTAATATGTTTCTTACCACTTTAAAGACACACAAATATTTTTCTGAAGATTAATGTTATTCATGATTTTCTATTATTAGGATTATATGCATTTTATGTGTAATGATGTGTTTTATAAAATTAAAGAGTGATGGGTTATGGGTTATCTTATTTCTCCGTTAATGTGCTCTATCTACTTTGAGTGTTTTAGAAAGTAGTTTATTAAAAAATTTTTTTTTTAAAATTATTTTTTAGCTATGTCGATGATTGTTAGCTATATAAAAAGATAAATTGAAGAATATTTTGATAGATTGAATGCTTTTGATTCTGATATTAAATTTATTATTGAGAGTGTTAATTTTGAATTGTTTAAGTTAAAATTTCTAGATTTAAGTATCTATAAAGTTGATATTTTATTTTGTATTCATTTTATTAAAATAAAAAATTTAAGAAATATGATTAAAGCCAGACAGTTATCACTCTTTTACTCAGAAGAAACTATTGAATTTTTTTTATAGGAATAGAATATTTAATAATTTTGAAATTAATAATTATATTTAAAGATTTTAATAAAAACTATCTTATTACTTCTTTTACAAATATGTGAAATCAAATTGCGCATATATTGACAAATCTCAACCGACACTAACATATAAATATTATAATTCAAAATGATTTAATGTTGGTAAGTATGTACATGAGAAATATCTTATTTTAATAAATGTTGCTCAAAAAATTGGTTATGGCTTATAACAAACTTAAATAAAATAAATATATGAATTAAGATTTATTACTGTATTTTAAAATTTAAAAACATTTCCAGCTCTAAGAAAAGTCAAAATACATATAATTATTATTATTATAAATGATAGCATTTACATCATTCTATTATCTTGCTATTCAACAAACATAAAAGATATTATATAACAGTCAAATTATCATTTATAAGCTATTATAATGCAAAGCTTTTAGGAACAGTTTTAGAAGCATCCCTTCCATCAGCATTGGTAAATACAAGCAATACTAATCACAAAGAAGAATAGGCTTGAATCTTATTTATATTAAGTAAATTACTCTTGCTTTATTTCAAAGAATGAAAGTTGAAACACAAGTAATAAAATGTTATGCTCGCTCTGTATTGTTAACAAAAATGCATATAATTATTTTTTGAAAAGATAGAAATTATAATATATTTAATTTTTTATAGACTTTATCATTAATATATATATTAATATATATATATATATATGTGTGTGTGTTTAATTAAACAATATATTTAACTATATTATATTTTTTATTTCAATAGTTATTTATTATAATAAATTAAAATAATTATGTTAAACATTTGCTTTTGTATTACAGTGGATTCATGAATTATCCAAAATTTTGTTCCAAGCCCCCTTCATGTTTAAACACTTATTGCTCACATTTCATTGATAAGCATGGATTAGAATATGTATTGTTTATTGAACATTAAATGTACAGTATTTGTCAACTTCAAAAGTACAGTACTTTTCAACCCACACATACATATAACACAAGCACTTTTTTTATATTTATAGTATAAACGACATTTTAAAAATAATAAAATATATAGTTTAATAATAATAGAGTATTTGACAGAGTGTGTGTTCATTCATGTTCTCAATGAAGCAATAAGAATAAGAATAAAAACCATCATATTTTTATTTTAAAAATAAAGTAGATAGTAAAATGTCAGGCTAATTGACTTACATAGTCATACAGATCTGAATTCAATTCAGTATCTATATATTCTGGAGTCTTTGACTTTTTAATAATCATAGTTACCATTATCCTTTGGCTAGGATTGGTATTAAATCATTAAAACATCACATGGCCATATTTTCTCATGCTTACACAAGCTGCTAAGTACAGTTTCTCATTTTCTGTAAAATTCAAATCCTGGGATTTCTCAAGGTCTGTTAACAAGCATGAATTAATCCATTTAGTGTGAGTTGTGTGGTTAAAGTATTTGTTTTTCAGTTCAAAACAATACAAAAAATTCACTATGAGTTTTTAAAAAAATATTATTAATGTGAAAAACTTATATGCAAAATAATTCACTATAAACAAAACAAAATTTATATTAATTTGAATAAAATATAATAAGAAATGTACATATTAATTTTTATAATAATTTTTAAAAAAAACTTAAGTTGTCCATGGCGCGATCATTTAAAGAGGACTGAATTTCATGATGAAAAGTCCAACTGCAGAAAAAAACTCTTTCTTATTCAATTGATGTCATTGGGATGGTCATTAGTGTATTATATAATTTTTCTAAATTATATGTGCAATTTCCTGTTGTTTTAAAAATACTCATCGAGATATTATTGACATCATATGATATATCTTATGGATTTTCAATTCTAATTGTACAATTTGCTTTTCAAAATGAGCTTAAAAATCTTTTTTATTCTTTAAAAAAATTTTCTGACCCTTAAGATTTGTTTTTAAGAATTATGAAGAAAATTTTCAAATGTTATTTAAACACTTTTATATTTACTTATATTTTTCTTTATTAGAAGTATATACTCTTATTCTTCTCCTTTACTTTCTTTGCATTTCTTCATATATTAATATATATTTCTTATAATAACTCCTCTCATATACACTTTAATGCAACAATTTTTTTTAAAAGGTAAAGGAAATTGAGAATGCTCTGATGAAGACTACTGGACAATCGAAACTGTCAGGAAAATAAAGAAGCTTTATTAAAAATTTTTTGTTGCATTAAAGTGTATGTGAGAGAAGTTATTATAAGTAATATATATTTTTCTTTATAAAAAATTACCTGCAGCAATAATCATCATAATAAAATAAAGTATATGTATTCACCAAAAATAACTACAAATAAGGGGATTCCCTGAGTTTGAATTTAATAAAGTCAAATTGCATAACATTGTGCAACATTTTTGTTTAAAAATTTATATTAAAAAGATTTTCACAGTAGAAAATGAGTTTTATAACAATAGATTTATATTGAAAAGTTTGTAAATTATAATTATGGATAAAATATATTTAAATGTATGGCAAACTCTTTATCTGTGGCACATATATTGCATTTTTAAAATTTTGGCTGAAATTCATTATTACGATAAAAAAGGTAGAGCAAATACATATTCTAAAATTCGAGCATGAATATTTTTGATATCTTTAAAAATATATATAAAAAAATCTTACTAAGAATTAGGGTGATTCCCAAGAAATTTGGTTTATTATCCCAAGATAACAGGCAAATGGGATCCTGTCATCCCATTTGAGAAGCCTTATTGCTAAGACAATATCAGTTTTTTTCACATGCACTCACTGTTTTAACAGATTAAGTATGCATAAGAAAAGATGATTTTTTAATGGTTTCAACTAAAAGTTACAGTTATTTCAAAGAGTGGTCATTAACAACTTTTGATTGTGTTCTTTGTGACTACTTTATACATTAAAAAAACACTCAGAAATATTATTAAAAGTCATTTTCATAACCTGATTGCATCATGATAATCAAAATGAATTGAAACTTGATTGCACTATTATAACTCAAACTTAAACTCAATTATATAATAGTAACCAAAACAACTGTTACGGTTACATCGTGGTAACCACTTCATGATAGACATGATATCACATGATCACTATTTCATATGCTTAAACATGCTGTTAATAAGAGTACCAACCACTTCATGCAGTAGGTTCACCAAGTGCAAGCATTTGTAATCAATGGATGCAGAAAGATTTCTGCATAAAATCATTATCTATTGGCTATTCATCCATCATCCTCAGATTGGTTTCTATCAAGTAGCTTTCATCACTGAGTAGCTATGGATTTGAAAGCATTGCACCTAGATTTTAGAATCTAATGCAACCCTGCAGAGCCAACTTTTATCTATTTGATTAACTATGAAGCTAAGAGCCCAAAATGAAAACACTAGAATGATTCCAATCCAAGCTCCTTTGCTTGTATATTCATATAGATCCAAACTCAATTTAGCATCTATACATTTTGGTGTCTTTGGTCTTTCAAAACCAAAGTCACCATTATCCTATAGGCCATATAGGTATAAAACCATCAAAACATTACCTGATCGTCATTTCATATAGTTATACATGTGATTAATAAGAGTACCAAACTGTCCATATAATAGTGTTACCAAATGCAAGCTTTTGTAATCAGTGGATTCAGGAAGGTTTGTACATAAAATCCTTGTCTAGTACCTACTCATCCACATCCCCAGACTAGCTTCTAGCTTGTGACTTTCATCAGTAAGGAACCTTGGAATTAAGAAGATTGCCTTACCTTAAATCTTAAGATCTAGGTGCAGTGCTTTTAAAGGCAAGGCTTCTCACTGATGAATGCCACAAGCTAGTAGTGTGGGGATATTAGATGAATAGGCACTAGATAGTGATTTTATGCACAAACCTTCCTGCATCCATTGAGTACAAAGATTTGCACTTGGTGGCACTACTGTATGGAGAGTTTGGTATTCTTATTGATAATCATGATAATAAAAGCAATCTAAAATTGATTATAACATTCTATTCACTCATTACTATTCAACTATAGCTAAATTTTATTAACTTTAATCTCCTACTCAATACTGACTAACTTAAATTTATGCTGGTTGTATGTTATACTTTAGTATTTAATTGTTACTACATATTTACAACTTTAAACTTAATGTTGTCATGTTAATATAATATTACACAAATGTCTTGAAATTTTATAATATTTTATTAATAAGAAAATTTTTAAATAATTATAACAGCAAAAAAATATTTTAATAATAGAACACTTTCAAAGCACTTGCACTTTAAAAAACTGAAGATGACACTTCAAAATAGTTGAAACATAATCATAAAAGGTGTGATTTTCAAAACTGAAAAATATAAAAATAGCCAAAACATCTTATCTCAATAAAAGAGTACAATAATTTCAAGGAAATTGCATTTGAAAAGTCTAAAAGCATCTGAAATATTTGAAATAACTTTTTATAATAAAATATTAGAGCAATTCCACTGGAAAGTACTTTTTTTATTTTTAGGATTTATGATTATTTCCATTGTTATGCAGAATGCAAAAGTATCTGCATTGAATGTTTTGAAAAATGCACTTTTTGAATCACTTGAGGCAACAAATTATTCCTATTACATAAAATAATCCACGGATAATTATTTGAAAGGAGCGTTTAATGTTCAAATGCCAGAAATGATAGGTTTAATTTCAATCCCAGTAACCCATTGTTCTCAAATATGAATCTCTATACTACTCCACACATTATAACAAACATAAAATATACAATAAATAGAACTGAAATTTTATTTTAAAAGTTAAAAAACAAAAAAGGCTAAAAAATGATTATTGGTATAAAAATGTGCTTTTTATTTTTCCCTTAAATTAGAAATCAATTGTTTAATTTGCTTTTCATCTACAGTATAAAAATTTGAAATATAAGATATATTCTATTGCAGACAAAGAAAAAAACTAACTAATAGTTTAACACTAATGTATAGTTTAATCAATAACCAATATTTAGTTTTTAAAAAAATAATTAAAAAATTAAAAGGAGCTTTATAATGTAGCAACCAATATATCTGTTTATCATCTCCATAGCCTAAGGTTTAAACTTGGGACAAATTTAATTTTTTTTTTTCAGACAGCTGAAATTTTCTAAGTAAACATATGTTGATGCTTTTTTTTCAAATAGTTAGAGTATAGCCAATTCATCTATCCATTCATTTATTAACCAGTACATAATATCTAGCCGTTTTTAGTTGGAAGGAAAAGGCCCGAAGTTAATCTAGGTTGTTATGATGAGCATCAGTGTATTGCTATTTAGACAGAAATGTAACCATATGACCCAATTTGATTATTTTAACATTGTTACACCCTTATAGGTGTTGTCAATAATAATAATAATAATAATAATAATAATAATAATAATAATTATTATTATTATTATTATTATTATTAATCTTTAAATAAAATTAGTTAAAGCTTTCTACAATTGAAACTGGTTCAAACCCTACCTCCTAACATGTCATATTAATAATGTCGACAAATTATTACGATTAAAACTAAAAAAAAAAAAAAGAACATTTCTTTATAACTTAATAAGTTTATCAATTATTTGTTAACGCTCACATACTTTATTTCTTTTTATTATTAACCCTTTTCCCGCCTCTTATGAGGCCTCTTGTCAACAGTTGACGTCACTCTAATTCCATTATTTTTAATGCTAGGATATTCGTTTGACAGTTATTGATTAGGTTTTTAAAAGTTCTGTAAGATGGTGCCCTCTTCCGAATTATTTTACAAGTAAAAAATCAAAAAAACCGCATTTAAAGCTAAACAAAGAAAAAAGCTTGTCGGTGATTGGCTCTCAGCCAACAAAGACATTCTGATTGGCTGGAAAGAACAAAGAAACCGCCTGATCAAGGAAAATAAAGAAAAACGCTGAGATTTTCATTTTGAATGTGATTTAAGTATTAAAAAAGTATAATTTGAGAAATTAAAATAATTTTTAAAAAATATACTAAAAAAACAAAATTATTTTCAAAAAATATTGAAGATTTTAGTAAAAATATTTAAGATTTAGCAAAAAGAAATCTTTACTTTTCCATAACGTAAAATTGAAAAAAAGCATTGACGTCAGCACTTCTTTGTTTATACATTCGCTTTCGAATTTGCCGAAATTGAATATTTTATAATAAATAAATAGCAATTTATTTTTGAAAGAACTTTCGTTCACTTTCATAACCTGAAAAATTAGTAATATACTTTTTATAAACATATCTGAGTTGAATTTAATATTATAGGTGAATATGTTTTAACAATAGGCTTTGTCTTCAGTTTGTGAGTTGGCCAATTAAAAGATTTGATTTTTACCTCATACAACCAATAATATAATTAGCGGTTTAAGGGTTAATGTTTTCAAACTTTATTGGCTTTCTTCTTTAGATATTTAAAAGTTTTATATTTCCAGCAAATTGGGTAATAATCAATATTAAGATTGAACTAAAAGTTTAAATAAAAAAAAAGTTTTTAAGAACTGACTTTTTTTAAACAAAATATAATTTTAAATATTTATTTTGCCTAGATGGTACAGCGGAATTTGTACTACAATAATAAAAATTCTTAACATTGAAGATTTATATTTGGCTTTCAATAAAATGCCATATGTGTATTATATAAAACATAGAAAACTTAAGTCTTGTTAGATGAAGTACAACAATTGTTCCTATTATAATTCTGTACTTAACGTTTAATAACGTCTTAAATTTTAGATGTATATTTTCTGGAACAATTCAAGATTTCATCGCAATACTTTTATAATAATATAAAAAGAAATTGACATCCGACATTTAAAAATTAATTTATATACGAAAACCTCTTTATATATCATTTCTTTAAAATAAAAATATAACAAATGCAATACATTGTAACCTTTTCGTAAACTTATTTCAATAAATAGTTTTATATAATAAAAATACATATATTAAACAATTATATATATATATATCAGATGATTATAAAAAGGTAGGCTTAAAGATAAATGTTAAAAAGACTACAGTAATGTTTAATGAATTTTTTCAGAAAAAGAAAATAAAGATTATTATTATGAATAAGAAGTTAACAATTACTAATACCTTGGTCAGTTTATTAATACAGAAGGAAACTTAATAGATGAAATTAATCCTAGAATTAAACTTCGATGCAGTGCTTTTGGTTGAAATAATTTAGTATTAAAAAAAAAAAGATGCTTATGGGTTTGGAAAAAGTGTTTAATAGATGTGGGGGGTGGGGTTTATCATTTTTTTGCTTATGGATCGGAGACTGCACATTAACAGAAAGATAATAAAGAGATTTCAGATCATTTAACAAAATATGAAGAGATGTTTGTTAAGAATAGCAAGAAAAGATCAAAAACAAAATACATGGTTGAGAGAAGAAACATCACTGACCTTACTGAAATGAAACTTGGCTGGACCTATTGATAACAAATTTGATACTAGATGAATACTTGAAGTTCATGTGCGATGAATGGATGTCATGAAGAAGTTTGCTGATGAAGAATAAATCAATGATGGATTAGAGAAACTGGATTAAAGCCAGAGAGACTTTCATCCTGCAATAGACTGATAATGTTTGAAAATGATGATGATGGTATATATTACAATTCAATAATACCCTTTTAACAGTTGAAGATGAGACTTAGAAAGAATCATGGTTTTAAAGACCAACTTTCTTTTCAGCTGTTTAAAACCACACTTAAGCTTTAAATTCTAAATTAATAAAAAAACAAAATGGCTTTTCAGTATTAACATAAATAAAAAAATCTTGCAATGTTTTTTCACAGATGATGCATTGCTCACATATGTCTTAATTTTGTATACTTTTTTTACAAATTGTTGATAATGATATACCTTAATGATATATTTAAATATTAATAAATAGAAAAAGCAATGGCAATTTATAACTGATGAAGATTAAGAGGTATTTGATGATGACACTTTGTTATTCCAAGTTGCTTTTATACAAAATATTTAATGTGTCCATGAAAAGACATCATGATATAATGGAATCACATTTATTGATTGTATCTATGACCTGAATTCAAAACTGGATTGAATATAACTTGCAAATATTTTCAAGTGAAATTTGTTTCAAGTAGCTCACCTATAGCTGACTCCAGTAAATAGCTAATTGTTTCAGTATATGAGTACCTTAGTTATAAATAAAAAATCATTTGATTAGCAATTGGTAACTCTGGTGGTTGTCACTTTTTTTCCTGCTCTTCTAAGGAAGACTGCTGAAAAGGTCTTTCTCTAGCATAGAACTTCAATGTGTGTTTTACACAACTGTATATTTATATATGATATATTATAATTTAACATAATTTAATAATACCACAATCAAAGTAATTCTAACAAAATATGAACTAGAAAGACTAATTGTAAAGTTAAATGTTGCTTTACACCATAAAACAATATATGATATAACATTATTACACTCGATGCTTCCAAAGTCTTTACCTATTGCAATAAACTGATTAAATGAATGGTAAATTGCAGTGTGATAATACACACTGTCCACAGTAAATATAAATATTTAAATTGTATTCCCTTGCTTGAAAACTGTTAATCGATTACTTATAATCATTAATCTTCGTAATAAATGAATATTACTGTTTTTTTGCAAATATACCCATTGAAGAAAGCAGTCCTAAGAGTTATTTATTAGTCAAGATACTTACTCTATTGCATAGTTATATAAATCTGTCTCCAGGCAAAGACACACAGTATAGTTGTCATGGAGATATTTTCTTCAAAAAGATTTAAGTGAAAGCAATATGATTAGACAAAATAATTTTTGGCATTTGCACTCGGTTTTCAGATTAAAAATCATAAAATATTTTATTGTTAAAAATGTTAGACTATATACATACACATATATAATTATTCCTTGCACAATTATATGATCTGAAACCAATTCAATATATATATATTATGGAGTCCTTAATTTTTTTTAACATATACAAATACCGCTATCCTGTGAGCAGAATTAATATAAATTCATAAAATATCACAAGATTTCAACTTATTCATTGCTGTTTCAGAAATATAATCTTTTCACGATCTATTCTAATCTTTAGTAACTAATAGATACTGGTGACAGTGCCTAATAAATCTCAATCCAGAGCTATCTTATCCATTATTTCCAAACTGGTTTCAAGACTTATGGCTTTTATATTGTTTAGCCTCATTTACTTCACAATTCACTACTCAAAGCTTATCTACCTACTTCTTTTATTTCCTATCTATTTTTTTTTTAAATTTTTCTGATCATTACAATGAATATTATTTTCAAACCTTAAAATAGGCCTCCATCCTTTTTTTCAATTAATTCGATCTATCTCAGATTTATTATATGAAAACGTGTCAGGTTTGAAAACAATTCCATTCTACTTTGAAATTTTTTTAAAACTGATTTCTTTTCTATTAAACAAGATCAGGCAAAAGTGAGTAAACAGAGCCCTCTCACTATTGTTTTAGTTAAACCACTAAACATCTCATGATCATTGTTTCTTATGCTTGCTCATAACTGTTATTAAACAGGCAAAACTCTCTATACAGTAGTGCCATTCAGTGCAAGCCAGAGTAATCAATGGATGCCAAAAGGTTGTGCATAAAATCCCCATCTACTACTCATACAATATCTCCAGACTAATTTCTGGCTTATAGTCTTTGTCAGTGAGGAGCCTTGGATCTGAGAGCACTGCACCTAGATCTTAGGATCTAATGCAACACTCCAGCATCCACCCTTTATCTCTACTTAACTATAAAACTATGAGAATAAAATTGAAAACACAATATTTTCAATCCAAGCTCATTAGCTTATATAGTCACATAGATCTGAACTCAGTTCAGCGCCAATACATTTTGGTGTCTTTGGCTCTTTAACAACCATAGCCACCACTATCCTATTAGGCAGGATTGGTGTTAAACTACTAAACATCACATGGTTACTGTTTCTTAGGCTTGCTCATAACTTATTAAACAGGCAAAACTCTCCATACAGTAGTGCCACTCAGTGCAAGCCAGAGTAATCAATGGATGCCAGAAGTTCTTGTGCATAAAATCCCCATCTAGTGCATACTCCAGACTAGTTTTTGGCTTATGGCCTTTGTCAGTGAGGAGCCACCAAAATGTATGGGTGCTGAACTGAGTTCAGATCTATATGACTCTATAAGCTAATAAGCTTGGATTGAAAATATTATTGTGTTTTCAATTTCATTCTCATAGTTTTATAGTTAAGTAGAGATAAAAGGTGGCTGCTGGAGGGTTGCATTAGATCCTAAGATCTAGGTGCAGTGCTCTCAGATACAAGGCTCCTCACTGATGAAGGCCATAAGCCAGAAGTTAGTCTGGGGATATTGGATGAGTAGGCACTAGATGGGGATTTTATGCACAAGCCTTCTGGCATCCATTGATTACTCTGGTTGCACTGAGTGGCACTACTGTATGGAGAATTTTGCCTGTTTAATATTGTTTTAGTTATTTTTTTACTTGCTGCTTCATTGTTAATCGTTTCCTGCACGATAAGTGGACATTATCAATGTTATTTTTCAAAAATTTAATTCCAATCATAAAATTCGTTAATAAAAAGAGAGCCGGATGGCCAACTTATTTTTTCTTAATATAGTTTTCAATCTTTTTTTTTTTTTAGTATTATTTTAGATATTTTCTAAGATTTTCACTTCACGTCTCAGGATATAATAATTCCGCGTCGTACAAATGGAAATCTCTTTTTCCATCAAGTGCATTTCAGTGATAATATCTAAGAAGTTTTGAATGTCATTTACTGGACAGATAACATTCTGAAGGTGCACTGACATCTGATCCTTTTTTGTCAGTTAGAAATCTATTTTGATATTATAAATCCATAGAAATTCCTATTATTATTAATCTAGTTTTCTAATAATTAAATTATCATCGGTAAAAAAAAAAAAAAGTTATGAAAAACGGTTTAACAGTTAGTATTGAAAAAACACGACTAGTTAATTTCTCATAAAGACATACGACGTTCAAGCACGAAAAGGTCCCAGAAATCGTTCTCTCGGAGATTGTCTCTCTGCTACAGCATTAAATTATACAGAGTAACAGTAATTATTCTATTAATATTATCAATATTGTCACATTATTTTCAGAATCTTCATCACAACTTTTGCTCATCATCATTTTAAGTTGCAATTCTATTTAATCTGAGTGCTTGAAAATGTTTAATATTTGTACTAATATGATTTCTTTGATATTCTTTGTCAGCAGAGGTTTTTTCCTTAGCTTTTATTTAATTAGGGACTTCAGTATTGTTTTTCAACAGTTTAGTTTTTATGCACATTTTGTATACATATAGAGTTTCAGCTAAACTAAACTTATATATTACTTGGAATTAAGTATAATGAAAATCATATGGATGTTAGGAAAAGCTGGTAACTCTAGCAATAATTTAGATGTAAGTTGGATCATAAACTTATTCAAGAATCATCTAAGTCTGAAGACATTACAATTATTAGACGGCCATTTTTATTTCAATAAAATGATATTAATGTAAAATGTGGGAGTTGTTTCAAATTTGATAAAATGAATTATTTTGAAATCTGACTTGCAAAATATAGTAACATGTAATCCATAAATAACATTATATATTGGCAATATTAATATTTAATACTCATTCTTTATTTATAGATTTATATAATATTCACATATCTGGACATTCATACAGAAAAGGTAGCCTATATAATTTAAATTTAGCTTTTATTAATGCTTAGCATGCTTTCAATATATACCATAACATAATCTTAGTGACTAACTTTTCTGTATGAATGTCCAGAACATATATGTGAATACTGCAATTATCCAGAAAAGAAAAAAAAATCTATGGTATTATTGACTTATAGATTCATGAAAAAATTATTAGAATTTAGATTATGTGATCATAAGTGTCACTATCTTCCTTACCTAATTCCAATATGGATTGATTTAAACATGATATTTTTATTTCAAGAATCAAACAGATTAAGGATGTTTTTCAGGTAACTAATATATATATATATATATATATATATATATATATTATATTAGAGAGAGAGAGAGAGAGAGTAAAGGCCCATGTTAATCTGATTTGGTCATATAAATATATAACGATGACAAATACAAGACAATATAATTTCAACATAAACCTTTCACAATTGCTGGAGAAGTCTCATAATCCTATGAGTACTACAGCTTGGTTTATTTTCTTTAACATCAAAAAGCAAAGAATAATGTCTCCAAATTGAAAAAAAAATATATAACCAATATTCTGTAACATTTAATGCTGCAGTAGAGGATTCAAAATGTACACTTTTCAACTCAGTAAATATAATTGTTTTTTTTTTTTTTTTCAATTTTTTAACTTTGGACAATTGAATAAAACTATTCAGTCCAACATATCATACAGATACCAAAATATCAAAATATTCTAAATAACAGTACAATTACTTTACTATTATCATTTGTCCTGTATAGTTTAGTGCAATGTTAGACTAATGGACTTTGATACTAAAGTTCCATGGAGCATGAGTCTAGTTGTCACTTCAGGTGATTGAATTTCTCATGAACTTTTGAATTATAACCATTTGATTATTTTTTACTTAATACTTGGTCAGTTTTATGACATTATATGTAATTAAAAAACAGATTTTCCATATCTAGCTAAGACTATTCTTCAGAAAGCAGAGTGATTTTCCAAATCATCTATGAATAAGCAAAACAAAAAATCATTTATGACTAAATTATTAATAATAAACTTATCTTCTAATGATATTCATGAAAAATAATACTGAAACACTTAAACAAAAACTTTATCATTCTTTTCTAAGTTAATAGTCAATGGAAATCAGATAGCTGTGTCAATCAAATCATCAGACCGGTTTCTGGATATTGGCTTTTTTTTCGTATGTCATAGCATCGGCTGAGAAGTGAACTCGCTAACCTGGGACAACTGCTTGTAAGGCAGCTATGCTGACCTCTCGGCTGATGCTTAACTGGATATTGGCTTTCAATAATGATAAGCACTGAATAGCATATATCTTCCCAACAATATCTTTCATTATTTTTACACTATTCAGATCAAGCTTAAAAATTTCACTATCCTAAGGATTTTAATTCAAGTTGGCTTGCTTATATATATTACAATGGTCACTCAATCCACTCTCAATCATGGAGGGCGCCACCAGATCACTGTGTATCTGGAAAATTTGTTTACCATGATCAAAAGTGGATGGTGATGATGGTTTGCACTGACTAGACTTGGAGATAGCAAGAGCTCATGAATATTGTTCAGACAATTGAGAAATAAAAGCACTAGACAAACATCAGCCAAATTAAGTTTAAATAACTTTAAAATCTTATTAAAAGTAATATAAAATTTTAAAGTAGAGCTTTACACACAATAAACATGGTTATATTAGGCATATACTAACAAGAATAAAATGTCAATGCTCTGGCAAACAGACTAATTTTCTAACAGTGAATTAAAAAAAAAAGGAGGGAATGATTTTCCTTCAACTGGCGAGTCACCTAAGCAACTCAGGTTTTCTTATTCAAAAGTTCTAAATGAAAGGCAGATGAAAGTTTCTTGCATGAATCAACAAAACCAGTGCAAGTGAGCAATCACTAGCTTATTGACTAATGATGTCATAATGTCCATAGAACTGCTGCATGGACCAATCACATTTATGATCACCACGGTTGATGACAATGCAAGAACACAAAAATGGTAAATGAATATGATGGAGTATGAATTATAAGAGAAAACTTAAATCTCGAATTTAATGAAATAGTAAAACTTAGAAAATACTCCCAGCGTAAATGATTTAAAAATTAATTAAACATTAAATCTCAGATTAAAAACAGACATATAATATGAGTGAATCACCAACCAAATGACTGGCTACAATTAAGCTGAGTATAATAGTTAAAAGTCCCAATAGGAGACAGGAAATATAGAAAACTATTTATGTCTGCCCAAATATTTATCAAGCAAGTAAAATAATTAGAATTACAAATAACATGGCAAACTAAATTTTCAGTAGATGCTCTGACAAATAACTTTATTAAAGCAAAAAAAATAAAAGATCAAATAAATCTAGCAAACAAAATACTAAAGCGTGACCTAAATTTTTATATGCGTATTCATCAGAGAGTGTATATGAGTTGAAAATATTAAAACATTAAATGCTTTAGCAGAAAAAAATGTTCTATCACCTACAATTTAAAAGGGAACTAATAGTATCTGCCTGCTGGCAATTTATAAAAGAACAACAATTCTAGTTTCCCAATTCAGAGATTAAAATACGGTCTTGTAGGAAATCAATGAAACAGTGCTGGCGAATATTTCTTGGCCCAGAATAAGGCATCAAGACAAAAACATCATTTTGTCAGCAGAACAACTCATGATGTACCACTTTTAAGGTAATTCATGGTTGATTTTACATACAAGACAATAAAACTTGAAGAATGATTACGATCTTACTTAATCGAGAAAAGCAGAAAGGAAATCTCCAACTACAGAAAAACTAGAACAAACATGATAAACCACCAGCCAAAAGATTTGCAGTTTACAAAAAGCACAAACACAATAATTTAAATTAATTATTGGACAATAAAAATAAGAACAGGTGAGCAAATTAAAATTATGAAAAACTGCTAAAGCATTTAGCACTAGTTAATAAAATAAAGGGAGACATATTAAGAATATAAAATATAATCTCACAATATATTCTCCAAAATGGAAAACAAACTTGGAATCTTAAAACTAAGATTCCAAGACACATTAGAAATACAAAGAAAAGCAAACACATATAAAAATTATGAGATTAAATAACTAGTAAAACTTTATACATCAGAGTTATTTTAGATTGAGTGGAGATTTAAATAAATATTTATTTACCCTGGAAAAAACAATAAATAATTTTACTTTACGATAAAACAGAGTCAATGTAGTTTTTCAAAGAGTGTGCACTTTTATTTTAAGTTCCAATTTTCAGGTGTCTTAATTTCTTTATGGTGGCAAGTGTAGAGGCATATTTTGGGATCCTTCATACTTTAGACTTTCATGGCATTACATGAGAACATCTGGGAATCAGAAGTTTATCCTTGGGTAAGTTAACAAGGCATGTTGTAGGTTAAAAAACACATAGCAGTGAATTTTGACATCTTTAAAAAACAAAATCTTTTATTAACAGCAAATTTTAAAAGAAGATTAAATGTCCGAACTGCCAACACAGTACAAATCTCAGCAGGCGAATATAAAGTGATTGGTGGAATTATAGAAAGCTGAATCAATCACTTTGAATAGCTTGTTCCAGCCAAGAATAATCTAAGATGTTCGAAATTTTTGGGGTTATTTATACCCTCTCTCTATCTCCTGTGTAAACTTTCTTGTTTTTTTTTTTCAATTATAAGCCTAAACCCAGGGCAAATCTCTATCTCCTGCTCAACCTTAATTAAGAATTCTAACCAGGAATTATCTTATAGAAAAACAACACAAAATTAAATCTCTGCTTTTAAAATCAAACTAAAATGGATCATAATTAAAATAAAAGAAACAGGAATACAATTAAAAAGTTTGATTGCTTTTAATTAATTTGATAAAATAAAAACAAGTGGTAAAAAAAAACTATTTTAGAAATCAAATTTATATAAGAAAAGAACAAGACATATTTTAAACATAAATGAATATGTGTGTTAACACACATACTCTTATTAACAACTTTTAAATAGTTTTAAATTTTAGAATTTAATGGAAATAAAAGTTGGTTTTATTTTTGGCAATGAAATCATTGAATCGGACAAAGCATCCAGTTCAATATATAGCTGGATAGATGTTTAGTGTTTTCAGTTAAATGCTAATCTTAAACTTGTATTTTAAAAGGCAGTATACATAAGATCACATAAATTTCCAAGTTTATATTTTGCATTTAAAGTAACTGCGGTAATTCACTCTATAAAGCTACTCCAGAGTCCCCTACATATGAAATGTTAAATTATAGAAATTAAAATTTTTGTTAAATATTATTTCAAGTTATAAAACTTATATTTTTTTCATTTTTTAATTATATTACTAATATATTATTATTATATAAAAATATGTATTTTGTAACAACAAAATAATATATATCGAACATTTTATTTTTGATAACGTAAAAAATTCTGCACGAAGAAAGAAACAATCTATAAATAAAATAAAAAAAAATTACCCATTAAATCAAAAACAAATTACTATAATTTAAAAGTTTATACATTTCTATAATTTTATATAATATTTACTAAGGCAATAAACCATAAGAATATGCACTTGAAAAAGCGAAGGTAGGGACCCCTACCTTCGCATTTTCAAGCGCACATTCTTGAGGTTTATTGCTTTAGTAAATATTACTTATGTATTCAATGTGCATTAAATAAAGTTATAATTATAACTTTATATAGTATTAGATTTGTCATTTAATTATGTATTCGAATTACAATTTTTTGATAAGTTTGTATATATATGATCTGCCTGTCATGCTTATATTGGGTTCAAATAAGGCTGACAAAATTTGAATTTTTTTTCAAAACGCTTGTGTTTTTTTTTAACATAATCAGTCTATCATCAACCATCCAATATTGCTTAGTAAGTGATATCTGGTTAAATTTAGCTACAGAGTAAGACATGGGTAGCAAATTGACCAAAATCTTAAGTCTATTTCTTTATGAAATATTCTTAGGGAGACTTCTATCCAGTCATGGACTATTTTAAAGTATGTTTAATCTTTTATATTGTCATTAACAGCCATTAGTAAGTGAGTGTAAGCACTCAAAAAGAGACCAAGAGATAAAAAAAAATGTAGGTGAAATTTTTACTGATTATACATACCAATCCAAGAATTACAAAAAAACACCCACACACTTTCATGCTCACTGATTATTTATTTAACGTCATGTAATGCTGGCATTTAAATTTTTGTTTCTGAAAAATTTCAACACTTTGCTTAATTGTATCTTTTTATTGTATTCAATTTTCTGTCATATCCTGCAAAGAACAGCAATAAATACCCACTTCTGTAGAGTGAAATATTGGAATAATCTATATAATGAAAATAAAGTCTAATTAAATCATGTTTAAATTAGCCACAAAATACTTCATTTATTTTGCATGTCCATTCTAATGAAAAATTCCTTTATTAGAATATTAGATTCAGTATTATAAGTCAAACAATATGCCATCTATGTATAAAATAGTCCACACACATAAAATATTTCATGTTCCAAACTAGCAGTTACTAAAAAAGGAAGATAACTAAAATCAAATATGATTAGATATAAATACATACTGGTAATAGATATTATGGAGAACTATGGTGAAAAATGTAAACAACAAAACAACAATAGAATACATCAACATAAATATCAATTCATACATAATATCTTCGGTTTTCATCATAAGAACTCACAATGTGTATTCATAAACAAATGTATGCTGGCCTTTCCTGTCAAAGTGATTGAATTTGATATGAATGCTATGATGTAAAACAAGTGCTATGATGAACATAAAAAAATAAATAATGACTGACTCTTATAGCCAATTGAATCATTGTTCACACTTTTCCAACTATTGTTTTCTCTTGATGTAAGCAACTAATGATTGGTATTCTCTTAGAACATTATTCTGCACAGATGTATTGCTGTTAAAGAGTATTAGATGAGATTGACAATTCTCCAATTCATAAAATTCAAATATTAAAATGAACATGATGTTATGCTGTTCACACAGACTTCCTTAATTTAAATATTATTGAGACATTCCTGAATATCTAGTTAGAGAGATCAAAATCTTTTAATAACATCTTTCAAACAACTCACATTTTTTCCAAAGCCTGTATCTTAATACTTTGTTTGGATAGTGTTTACATTTTATATTAATTATTACAAATATAAACTATAATTATATATGAGTCTTCAATAGTACTTCATGCAATTAAGCACAATGATAGAATGATAGAGTCTTGCTAAAAAATCAAATTATCACTTTCTGATGCTCAAACATCACATGACCTTCTGAGAAACTATCAAGACCTTACATTGGACGGTAAGGTAACTTATATGTGTGGTTTGAGATTATAATTCAGATAGAAAGTTTCAAAAAAGCTCTTGATTTATTAAATTTTCAGCTCAGCTACCCATGATTCATTAATAAATGATATCACAGAGGCAAAACTCTCCATACAGTAGTGCCACTCAGGGCAAGCCAGAATAATCAGTAGATGCAAGAAGTTTATGTATAGAATCCCTATCTAGTTTCTATCATCCAATATAACCAGACTAGTTTCTAGCTTATGGCTTTTATCAGTGAGGAGCCTTGGATCTGAGAGCAATGTGCCTAGACCTTAGGATCTAATTCAATTCTTCAGCAGCCAAGACTCGTCATTACTGAAAGTCACAAATGAGAAACTAGTCTAGGAATATTGGATGAGTATTTACTAGATTGGAATTTTATGCACAAACCTTCTTGAATCTATTCATTACTCAGGCTTGCACTGAATGATACTACTGTATGGAAAGTTTGCCTCTGTGATAACAGCTTATGTAACTATAAAGAATGGTGATCATGTGATGCTTAGTGATTGATATATTTTACAGATACTTTGAAATAATGATTTTTTAAAAAGCAGTATTTCTCAATGATTTAGATTTGTTGTTTTTATTAATTATAAATTTACAGATATTTATTTAATTTTATTTAAATTTTATATTTTTTATTTAACAAAAAGACATGTGTCACATGTTTTTGATACTACCCTTATAGTATTATCTCCTCCAATTTTTTTTTCTTCACCTTATTAATACAATTTTTTATATATATATGTCATAGCATCGGCCGGGACGCGAACCCGCAACCGTCTGCAACCAACTACTTGCTTGCAAGGAAGCTGCGATGACCTCTCGGCTAACAACGCTTGATTTATTCACAATTTGTTATTCTTTTCTTTAATAAATACAAAATGGTCTTTACTTTTTTACGAACAAAATGGCATATTAAAAAAAAGCACTCACAAAAAAAAAACAAAAAAAACATACGCACACATATAATAACTAATACTTAAAACATATCTTAAAAGATTCACACGTTAACGTTTTTATGAATTAAGAATAAAAAGAAATGTAAAACATATTGCTTGTATACAAACTCATCTTCACATTACTGATTGTTTTTAGACTAATACCACACAAGTTATGTCTAAAAGAGTCACTGTTGTGTAATGTATTTATTAATAAGTTACACTATTATCCATTATATTGTGTCTTATCAGTACCCATACTGCAGTCATAAATGAAAATTCGAGTTTGTGTTTGTATTAAACAAACAGTTGAATTAAATAGAAAAAAAAACTTTAAGGTTTTAGATGCTTCTTTATTTTTGAAATTTCTAATTAGATGTGCAAAATAGTTAATTCACACTACATCCATGGGCTCACTACCCTTACTCATCTATAAGAATACTAACATAAATCATTTTTTAATCAACGATCTTCTTGTTCCATGCATTTAAAACGAACTCAAACAATCACTTTGTTTCTAGTTTTCTGTATCAAAAAATTCTTCAACAATAACATATAAAAGATTTCAATAATGGTTTTAAAAAATACATTATAAATATATTATATAGGGTATTTTGATCTCAGACTTTCACACGACCCTCAACTCTCCACACTATCTCATACCACTGCTACAGTTGACCACATTCCACTGATACACTTGCCCACATATGTGATCAACTGTAGTATGGAAAGTTGAGAGTCGTGTGAAAGTTTGAGCTCAAAATACATTATATATTACATTGTTTTTACAGGCATATATATAGCCTGTATGTTAGATATTATAAATATATTGCAAGTATGTACGTAAAAATACACGTACAGTATCTAAGAAATAATATTAAAAAAGTCTTATTATTTATTGTATAGTCAAATTATAATCAGATAAAATCTTTCTACCAAATAAGACAATCTAGCGAAAGTCTTATATATTTTTTAAATAGTTGAAAAATTAACTTTTACACTTAAT
Source organism: Epiperipatus broadwayi (assembly GCA_028023455.1). Taxonomy (NCBI): domain Eukaryota; kingdom Metazoa; phylum Onychophora; class Udeonychophora; order Euonychophora; family Peripatidae; genus Epiperipatus; species Epiperipatus broadwayi. Next base: position 46,509 of record JAQFVV010001306.1, on the reverse strand, counting down.
AGATTAAAAGGGTAGGATTAAATTTAGAAACTTACAATTGATTTGTAATTTATACTTTCTACTCAACGAAATAAACTTGCGAATACTAAAAATAGTTTATTGATTAGTGAAAATGAAAATTTAAAAATTTTAAAAAACTTTTTTTTAGACTTATAATTATTTTCTATAATAATATCAACAAAGAAATAAATAATAACTAATTAATATTGTGGTAACGAAATGTTGTTTCTGTGTGGATGAATATTGCGACATAGTGAAATCGAAATCACCTCCCCAAAAACTTAAAATTTCACCTATTCACAAGGTGTTAAAAGTGGATAGAAACCAGTTCCTCTCTTGCAGGAGAATAGGGTAATGAACAAAAATTAAGCTATCAACATGGAAATGGGGATTCTGTTGCTTGACGCCTCTACCTAAATCTGATGACTTTAAAGTTTTCCCCAAAATTCATGCATAATGGGGGGGGGGAGCATAAGTGAGGTTTCTGCATTGAAGGATAGTTGCGAAATGGTAAAGATGAGATAAAAGGTGCACTGATACCCCCCCCTCCCCAATTAAAATTTAATTTTTAACAGGATTCTAAATGATAAATTATCTCATGATTTAAATAGTAAAAAATTGCATGATTTGGTATAGTATTAGCATGATTGGTTTTGGACAAATGATCTTGATTATAGCTTAACCCTGTCACTTTCAATGCTTTTATAAACTTCTGAGCAATAAATCTTTCAATTATTTTTTCTTCTTCTCTAATATCTTTAAAAGATTGGACAATGAATTTCAAACATATATAATCAGAAGAATTGTTTGCTCAAGAAGTCATGTGACATTTGAGTACTTGGGTGTACCACATTAAGTTTTAATCCAGGAGATTTAAGCTTTTCAGTACATAATTCTACCACTGCACTAAATCACATAGGACATTGTTATTATTCAACATTTTTATGTTGCAAAGCAATTATTTATAATGGCACATTAAAAGTTTCTACCAGACATAATTAAACAAGCAGTCCCCTCATGCTGCTATGTTGTCAGTAGAGTGACTGACTTAAAAACATAGATCTATTAAATGCCCTGCCAATATCTCCATCATTCAATTATTATAAATAAGCTACTAAAAATAGTAATGAAATATAATGAGAAGTTAATTTCAATTAGATTCAAATTTTGAAAGACAAAAAAAGTGTATTAAAGTTGTTTTGTTTATTATTGTCAAACATATACAAATAATACAGTTTGCAACTATTTCTTTTGGTTACCACTACCTTTAATAGTTTTTATTAGTCAATCATTAGACTAGACATTCTCAAATTAATGATTAATTCTTCTGTAGTATATATTTCACTATAAAACTCTTGTGCAAAATAGAGACTGATTTCTATTCACTTTTAACAACCTGTGAAAGGATATAATCATAAATATATGACCAAAGACATCTTGGGCATATATCTTTTTCACATATCTTTGGTCACATGTTTATGATTACACCCTTCTACAAGGCATTAAAAATGAATAAAAACTACTCCCAACTTTGCATGAGAGTGGTGTAGTGAAAATTATACAGAAGTATTACCTACTATCTTAGTTCATTACTAATGTATAATTATGTCTGAGCATGCCCAGTAAATCTTAATGTAGTTACTCCAGCTTGTAAATGGCAAATTAATGATCATATGATCTTCTTTGCTTACATTTAGCATATATTTGCAGAAGCATAAACATATAGTCTAAAAATTAAAGTCTATTAATTACTCAATCTAGCATTCAAGGCACTGGAGTAAAGTGATATATATGAAAGCGTAAACTGCAGCATTTATTAACATTCAATTGCTTTTATCTTTGTTTTCGCTTATAAAATGATAAACAAAAAGATTAAGAACAATCACTTTTCAAATTAGATTAGCTTTTAATATTTTATCATTTATCTTTTTTTCTGAAAATGATCAATAGCATTATTATATGGAATTTAAAAAATTTAAACATTTCTAGATTAGCAATAATTTTATGATTCTATGGTAATTGGTATTAGCAGTACATGTATATAAATACAGATACACAATCTATAATTAGAGAACTTCATCATTAGACTCACAATACTGTAAATGTTTTATAGTTCATAAAACATATACAGACACGTGTTTGGGAATCAAAATTGTTTGAAAGTAGAGGTCTGTCAAAAAACATCAGAAAGGGTTTTCAAAATACAGTATTTATTTAGTATTTGATTTCCAAATGACTGGAAGCATTCTTTTATTTTTTCCTTTCAATTCTCTAGAATTTTCTGACTGATAAATTAGCATTAGCTTCAATTTAAAATCATCAGCTAAATTACTTCCAAGAAGCAATGTTAATCTGTTTTTAGAAGGTTTATATCCAGGTTCAACTGATTCTACCTTTGCTAAATATGTACATACAAGCATCTTTTCCCAAAATAATCCGGTCTCAGCTACATTGAAGACTAGGCATGGAAAATAAGCCTCACCTTTAATGATATTAGAGGAAGTGGAAATAAATTCACTGGCAGGTTTCTTATCTGCACTGGAATCTTCCCCAGTACATTTAATATTATGTAAAGAATAGTCTTCTTTTAATTCTTTCTTCCAATCTTCATGCAAACTAAGAGTCTTAGCTCGAATAATTGATAAACTCACTGAGATGCCTTTTTGATGTTGATCTTCAATCCATAAAGCCAAAGATTTCTCCATTTCATCAATTACTCTGCCATATCTTTTTGAAACAATCTTTGAAGAAATATTTCCAAATTTTTAACATATTCCTTAATTTTGTTTTTGTTTTTCACAATTGTATATAGTGTTGATTGGTTTAAATTACACAAACATGTGATTGAAGCAAAAGATTCACCATTTTCAGAATGTCAAATTATATACTTTTTTGTCTCAATTGTTTGGGGTTTATGAGATCTTGATTTCTTTTTAGCATTCATTATATTTTCTAAATAAGTATAGTTAGTTCCTTCTTCAAGATCTCAATCAACTTTTCTTTTTTCAACTTTTTCACTCATATTTTGTGCATTACCTCCCAATATATCTTTCATAATTCCTATGTTTCTAAGTAAATAAATAATCCAATAGCACTTTTTTACTTCCTCAAAAAATATTATTTTTTCATTTATTCTTTTCAATATCTTTACATTTCTAATCTTTCCAATATATCCTTTCCAATTTTCCTTCAAATTCAAAAATATGTGACAGTTTTTAATTTTTTTAAAAAATGTTAATTGTTCATGTTTTTCACCCATACTAAGCAGTACTGCAAATAAAATATGTAAGATGCCTAAGAATATTTGGAATCTAAAATAAACACAAAAATTTATATGAGGATTCAAATTCCAGGGCATAGGCTATGACAGGCTATGCACTACCACCACATCACAAAACATATAGAAATATGATAAAATAATTATTTTTTATAAATTTATTATAATGTAAAGAAAACAAAGCATGGTGCTAATTCAGTTAAAATAATTAGTCATGTTTACCTTTGTAGTTGCTTAGAAACCATCAATAGTCCTAAGGCTAAACAATTTTTCTCTAGGACCCTAAACATCTCCCCTTCCAACTTTAATTAGAAGTAAAAGAATATTGTTATTTGTCATTATAATAGATTGATTTAAAAATAAAAGAGGTCCTATTGCTCAGCATCCATTATAAGATCTTGATAGTGGTGAGTATACTATTAAAAACAGTCAATGATCCAATATTAGGCAGTAATGGATATTTAAATATTCTTATGTAAAAAGCAGAACAAGGATTGAAAAATGTTCAAACCTTTCAGATAAACAGAAGTTTGCAAATTGGGAAGGAATGTGTTATCCACTGTTATTGTATAAAATGATGAAGATGCTTTTGTCCACAGTTTAAAAATTTTTTAGCTACTCCCTCTGTCAGCAAATATATTGAAGTTTACATCTCAAAACAGCCAAGTCAAAGAGTCCTCCCTTTTTTGGGTTGGCTGTTTTGAGATGCGTACTTTAATATATTTGTTCACAGAGGACATAGCAGAAAATTTCTTAAGTTTATTGCTGAATGGAGAATTTAACAGCTTGTGTAACCATAGAAAATTGTGATCATATAATATTTAGTAGTTTAATACCATTCCTTCCTATGGGATTATGATGATTATTAAGGACCAAAGACATCAAAATATATAGGTAACTGAACTAGCTTCACATCTATATGACTATACAAGTGAGCAAGCCTTGATTGAAAATATCTTTCATTTTGGCTTCATAGCTTTATAATTAACTAAATAAGTAAAAGGTGTCCTCTGTAGAGTTGCATTAGAACCTAAATCTAGGCACATTGCTCTCAAATCCAAGGCTCCTCACTAATAAAAGGCACAAGCTATAAACTAGACTGGGAATATTGGATGAGTAGCTACTAGATAGGGGTTTTATTCATAAATCTTCTTGCATCCATTGATTACTATGACTTGCACTAGATGGTACTACTGTATGGAGGGCTTGTATGGTCCAGTATATCACATCACATCACATCAGAATAAATATAAACAAAGAGATATTTCTGAAAAGCTTGTTAAGAGCTATGGGCACACTCATTATATAATATAAAACAAAGTGATTATGCAGAAAATGGATTCTTGATTTTTATGCTGGGTTTGGAAAAAGATAAGGAAGATCTAGATATAAAGGCCATAGAATGGATAAAGATGTTGTGGATATGGGATGGAGAGGATAGAGAATAATATGGGGAAAACAAGGTGGGAATGGCTAACAGGTTTCTTTGTGCATAGTGGCTGGGAGATTTCTGACTCTGGTAAATGAAAACCCATAGTGCGTCGCATCAAAATTTAAGGTGATTTGATATTTATTTCAGATAGCGTTATGCACTGGAATTATTTTAGTGTATTTATATGAATATTAATAAAATACTTGAGTTTTCTTTTTACGTATAATTTGTAAAAGTATTATTTAATAACTAGTTAAAATTTATTTAAGTATAGTTTTAATACAGTTAAATAGTAAGTTGGAAGTATATATATATATATATAATTTGAAAAAATATAAAATGTAATAATAATTATAGTCAGAAGTCAAAAGTCTTTATTGTAAAATACAGTTTCTAAAGTATTAATCTTCTAGATTTTATTTTCTTTTTAGTCAAATCTGTGAAAGCAGAATATTGCTATAAATTCAGTTTAAAGTAATATCGTAAAATGCTTTATATATTTTAAATTTTGCTCAGTGACAGGGTTAGTTGTTTACACAAAACGGTATTATAGCCAAGCAATAACACTTGATTGTCAGTTTATTGAGGCATGCTAACCCCATAACTCAATTTATTCTAGTATATATAAAAAATAAATAGCACAGAAACATCTTAAATTTATAAGATATTTCACCGTCTGTTATAAAAAGCATAAGTAAAAGTAAACATAAAGAGTTTTGCCGAGAAAATGGATTAAACAACTGTTTTGGTCGAGATTTATATATAAGTTAAATAGTTAATAAACGACAATACGTGTGCGTAAATATATTTAATATATTAGAAAAGGTCTGAAACTTAGATACATCCAAAATACATAAAGAAAAATGAAAATTAATAATAATAATTAAAGAAGCACGTTGACACTGAACTGTATCAAACACTTCTGGGTAAAAAGAAACCTAAATATTTAAAAATTTTGGTGTATCAAATCCTTATAAATTAATGAAATAATTATAAAAATTAAATTAATTTAAATATGAAAAATAAATTCATGATAAAATAATAGACTAAAATATAATTATCAATCCATCACTAAGAATAAATAATGTTTAAAAATAAAATTAAACAATAAAATACTAATTCCTCACATAACAGTACTCATACATTATTTCCTTTCCAAATCTTCTCAATCTATATCAATATGTAAATTTTATACTTTTCTATATTTCAACAATATGTTTTGGTAGAGGTGGGAAAGACATCGATTGTGGAACACCAGTCGATTACCAAAAAATTTTGGCATATTATCTAAATTAAAAGAAAATAGTCATAACGGATGCTACATGGTATTAGAGTAGATAGCTATACATAAAAAATACATTATATATATAAATGTTTACTACAGATGAGAATTATTAAAAATGGCTTCTAATTTGTTTCTATATTTTATTTAGTTCAATAGTGAATGAAAATCCATTTTCACACAAATATGTTTTTAAATAGCAATAAACCACCAATTATCTTTTTAAATAAATTTGGATATTTTCCTTTTAAGTTACATCTAAACACATTTAATGAAACATTTTCAAATCTAATTTTCATGTGGAATCGAGATGGTCGTATGTAGCCAGAGAAGGTCTGCAATAAATATGTCTGATAACATAAGGACCATTCAAAATGCAAAATGATTAATAAACCAATTACAAAATCATGAAACATAATACATTCATAGTGCAACATAAAGGTGACCTTCAGTCAGATACAAGGTTGATAACTGTATTTTTTGTCATGATAGATGTATAGGTTAAATAGTTTATCATAAGAAATAATATTTTATCAGTTTTTAAAAAAACAGACATAATTTCTGAAAGAAGAGCAAAAAAAGTAAAATATAGAATGAGAAGAATAATGCAAAATGTGCATATTATATATATCTGTTTTGCAAGTAGGTCATTTCCAAAAACAGGAAATGTTGAGAGACATTATAAAACATCCATGTAAGCTTTGCTAAAGATTACCCATTAAAATATTGAATTACACAAATGAAACTTAAACTCTTTTAAATCACAACCATTCAGAAATTACATGTTATTAAATCTAAAGCTGCAACTATTGTATCATTTTGCATGAGTTATATGTTAAGAAAATATATAAGAAATCTTTTACAGATGGAGAAATAATAAGCATTTCTAGAAGCCAGAAATTCAATATGTGATTCATTCAAAAACAAAAAATAAAATTTTCACACAAAATTCCCATAGAACTATCACATTTATTCTTGTCTCACAGAAGACTATTTACAATCCTGTACAAAAAGCAGTGATTAGTAATTACGTACCCAAATATTCAAGATAAGTCAAAAGTGTCTATCTTTTTTTTATAGTCATCAAAAAAAAAGTCAGTGTAGATATTTTGTAAACAAAAAAATTCTTGATAATGACTATAAATTATAATTGAACTGTGAAAAATAAAATAAAGAATTATTTATGTATTAATATAAGATTTGGGCGGGGGTGGGGGACAGGAGTTTTGTATGTTGAAATGCTTACTATAATAAAAGATGGACAGTATAGTTATTTTGTAAATAAAGCAGCCTATAATAATATGTATAAAATATGATTAAAACAGAGGGAATAAAACAAAAAGTCAAAGTCATATATCAGATGACTCAATTTTTAAGCATGCAAATAAAAAATAAAGAGCTCTGCTAATTTGCACTGAGGAGTGCCAAAGCATGAAACCATTGGTCTGAGGCTAAGGAGTGGTTTTCAAGATAGAGGTTTTCAAATGCTTTGTTTAACTGACATTTATCAATAAAGCTTGTTAGAGCAAATTAGCAGAAGGAATAAAAATTTGTATATTGATACAGATCAGAAATAAACAAGATTCAAAATGAAAATGATTTGTGTGTTGTAATGCTTATTAAAATTAACAGGCCATATCAAGATAAAAAAAAGTGATAGCAGATTTTGGAATATTTAAAATTTGGATAAAATCCCAATATGAATAATATATATTATAAATAGTTCAGATGTATATAATGATAAAAGCAACAATTAGAATATAATTTAAATGTATACAATTTCACATATCATCATTATAAGCTTTAATAATAGACTATTGCATCTTAAATCAGATTTTTCTAGTATGCTTTTTATTTTTTATTAGGTCAAAAGTGAAATAAAATGCACTGCCCCCCAGGTTTGACAATTGCCAGATAGTGAGAATTTGAACAGTTTTCCAGCTTTGCTTCACATTCTAATTAAAAATAGTTAGATACAATATGTAATTGTAAAAAAAAAAGGGCCATAATGTTACCTCACTGCTGATGTTAACAAATCATAGTACTTTAAGCTCCGAATTCATAAAAAACTGTGATGATTATAAAAACTGATTTATTTTACTACTGCTACTGCTATTGCTGCTGCTACTGCTACTGCTACTGCTAGTATTACTACTACTTCTACTACTACTACTACTACTACTACTACTATTATTATTATTATTATTATTATTATTATTATTATTATTATTATTATTATTATTATTATTACAGAGCAATATCAAATTTACCAATTCTTTCTAAAAAAATTAAAAATTGGTTTTATCCAAACAAAAAAAATGGTAGTAATAAGTTTATAGCAAAATATCAACATGGTCTTGTACCAAAAGAATCAGTCATTACTAATCTTATAACAATTCAAAAACATATAGTATATACCTTAAATGCTTGGAAAAGAATTGATGTCATATATCTGGACTTAACATCTGCTTTTGATTTAGTCTCTCATAAATTAGTAATAGTCAAATTGATTAAATTGAATGTAAATATAAAAGAAATTATCTGGGTAGCTTCTTACTTAAAAGTTCATAAGATGTATATCTATCTCAATAACGAATCTAATAAATAAATATCAATCAAGGTATACCTCAAGAAAGGTTTTCTGGCATCACTGTTATTTAATATTTTTACAGAAGATATAGATCAAAATATAAAATATTCAGAAGTTTTACCATATGCTGATGATAGCAATATATTTAAGGTAATAAGTGATTCATGTGATATGATTAAGTTACAAAGTAATCTAACAGACAGGGTATGAGCACAGACGTTCACATGACCCACCACTCTCCACACTATCTCATAACACTGATACACCTGAACACACATATGTCAAAAAGATTAATAATCACCAATATACGTATTTCATGCTAAACCAGCAATCATCAGTTGGTCCAGATTACCATCTCCACACATATATGCTACAAGTGCTCAGATATATATTAAGATAGCAAATCCTCCTACTTTAATCTAAATAGT
>JAQFVV010001306.1:0-35000 GCA_028023455.1 Epiperipatus broadwayi | reverse complement strand
AAATATATATAAAACTGCATTTAATATATGCAAATATACATATTTATTGATAACTATATATTATTCACTTAGATATCTTTATATGCAATGATGTGTTTATATTTATATTAACATAATTTCAGGACGACTGTAAACTATTTAAAAATGACTATCAATAATCACAGTAAAATCTGAATCTCATTCTTAAGAATCTCTAAACATGAAATTAATCTTCGGTTAATGGATGTAAATATAAGTTTTTAATAGCAGAAACATATGTGATGTGATGTGATATATTTGGCTTCTCCTTAAATGAAGTCAAAAATATCTCAGCAACTATGCCCAGATAAACCTGTTAGCCACTTTATTTTCCATTCCCCACTCTAAGTCTTCCCATATTCTGCCCCTTCCCATTTTCTCAACATAATCTTTGTCAACTCTATGGCCTTTAACTCTAAATCCCCCTTATCTTTTCGCAAACCCAGCATAAAAACTAATAACTCACTTTCTGTATTGTCACTTTGTTCATACCTATTCTCCCATAACTTCATTATCTGTACCCTTTCTGCTTTCAAGCATTTACATTCAATCAACAGATGCCTAATATTTTCTATACCTTCCTTACACAATTTGCATGCTAAATCACCCATAGTTTTCCATTTACATGTATATTCTCTTGTTGCTAAAGATCCCGTTTGAGCCTTAAACAATAAACTACTTTCCTTACTATTATCATAAATTAACTCGCTTCCAATATTCCGTTTACTTCTATATATATTTAAACTCTTCTTACCCTCCATACTACTTCTCTATCTGTCCAACTCCCTATTTTTTATTAATGCTTCTATTCTTTTATCCCATTCCTTACCCCTATAACACTCAACAATCCTCCTAACACAATCATCCCACCTTTTATACAAGTATACCGATATAAATTCTTTATCCAAATCTTTTGCATACCGCATTACCTTTCTCACCCATCTTGTTACCTGCCCTTTACTCATAATCCAATTAAACACTATTTTGGCTATTCTTTTACTATCCATAAACTGCAACCTACCAAATATTTTTATTTTACTTTTTGCATCTCTCAAATAGAAACTTGACCATACCATTTTTCCTTGAATTTCCTCCTTTGCTGTCCACATCTCTGCATCTAATGCATGTCTTCCTACTTCCCTTTGTACTTTCTCTAAATAATCTAAAATCCTTTTACTAACACCTAATGCATCATTACCATATGTTAACCCTGCTACTGCAACTCCCTTCCATACAATTTTAGCTACATCATATTTATTATATGAAAATACTGTTAGTTTCTTTACCAAACCTTTTCTTTTCTTTGCTTCATTTAGCAATTTTTTCTCCCATTCAACCAAGCAATTTTCCTGATTACATAAGATGATTCCCAAATACCTATATCTATCCACCACACTTAACTTTATATCCCCCAATAAAAAAACTACATCCTCTCTTTCCCCAGTATTAACCATCATTATATTTGATTTTTCATCACTAAATTTAATCCCCATCTCTTTACCCACCCTTGCACATGTCCTCAACATAATATTCATATCTTCTCTTCTTTCTGCACATAAAAAGATATCATCTGTAAAAAAAGACCCGACAAAGTATATACTCCTTTGCCACCTATTAATGGTATCTCTACCCATCTTCCTAGTTTAACTATTGCTTTCTCCATTTCACTCAAAAACAACAAAAACAAAATCGGTGACATAGGGCATCCTTGCCTTAATCCCACTCCATTTTTAACTTTAACTGATTCTATATCCCCTAATTGGTAAGTATAATCATCATTTTCATATAATTTCTTAATAATATTTACTAAGGCTTCATCCATTCCCAAATTAGCTAATCTTACCCATAATCTATTTCTATTTACTCTATCATCTGCTTTTTCTATATCTATAAAACTCATATATAACAATCTACATGAATTCCTACTCATCTCCATAAGTTGTGTAACTACAAACAAACTATCTCCTATACGCCTATCTGACCTCAAACCTCCTTGTCTTTCCCCCACTACATTATTCTCTTCCATCCATTTTACAACTCTTCCAGCTACCATATATGCGAAAACTTTATATAAAACTGATGTTACCGCTATCAATCTATAATTATTTAACTTTCTATGATCCTTACCCTTTCCTTTAAATAATAATCTTATTCTTGTATTACTCCAACTACCCGGAGAAACTGTCTTCTGCACCATCTTATTAAAACATGATAATAACTTTGCTTTTGCTCTATGCCGTAAATTCATTACCATCTCTGCTGCCCATCCATCTAAACCTCTCACCTTTCCACTTTTCAATCTCTTTACTGCCTCATTCAATTCATTTTTTGTGAACCTAATATTCCAACTACTAACTGCTTTCATGTTTTCTATCACTAATTCCTTCACATCTAACATCTTTTTTATATCCATTACATATCTATTTAAAATTTTCTCTAGCTCGCCTCTAGAGCTACATTCTATTCCCTCATCATCTATTAATACTATCTCTCTTTCCCCTACATTTCTCCTTTTAATGTAATTCCAAAATTTTTTACTCTCATCTCTTCCACTTTTATTAATATCCTCAACAATTTATTATTTAACTTCATCCTCTCTCTATAATTATCCATTTTAGCTAGCTTCTTCTTTTCTAAGTACTTTCCCCATTTAGCATTAATATCATTTTTACTTTCTTTATTCTTAATAGCACACTTATATTCTCTGCATGCTTTTTTCCTCTCTTTTACACTTTTACTAACTCTCATTTTTTATTACTTTTATTCTTCTTCATATTCTCAACTAAAACTCTATTTGCCACTTTTTCTATTTCACCACACCAGTCCTTATACTCATCCCCAACCAATTGCTCCATGGTTTCTTCAACTTTTATTTTATATTCTTCCAACTTATTCTTATCATTCACTCTCCATCCACATCTTTCACTATTATTTCTATCTTTATTTCTATCCTCCATCACATTACTAACCATTTTTATTACAATAAAGTTATGATCACTGTTACACACTCTCTCTTCATTATCAAACACCTTAATTTTTCGTATTTTATTCATTCCCTCTTTCTTTACCAATACATAATCTATTGTGTGAAATACATTATTCCTAGACCATGTGTATTGTCCATCATATACATTTGATAAATTCCCAATGCTCGAATTTACTCTTTGACAAAATTCCTTCAAAAACTGACCATTCTTATTATCTACATCATCAATTTCTTTAATATGCCCATTCATATACCCTATAACCATTATTCTCTTCCACTTTTCTTTAAAACTCTATATATCCTTAACTAGGCACTCATATATACTATTGTTCCACTCCATTACAGTTTGACTACCTCCAGTGGTGATATACACTACAGCCACCATCCATTCTTGTCTACCCAACCTTATTTCAAACCACAAATGTTCTTGACATTTAACAGTATTTAAATTTTTTTCAATATAACACCTATACCACCACCCCTTTTTCTTTTTCTTTTCTGTTTATACCCTGCCATACTACCTCTTCCAAAATAGGTTCTTCTTTTTCTCTTAGATGAGTTTCCACTACTGCTAATACCTCAAGCCCTTCATTTTCAATTGCTTTATTTAATTCCAGCCATTTTTCTGGTCTCCTACCACCTTGCATATTCAAAAACCCAATTTTAACAATTTCTTCTTTCCTAACTACACTTTTATAAATTCTTTTTCTTCCTTCTTCTCCATTACGTTTATAACAAACTTTCTTACCACTAATCTTACAAAACCATTCCCTCTCCACATCTACACTTATATCTAAATCAACCATCTTTTGCTTATTTCTTATATCCCCTCCATTCTTCTTCTTTTTGATAATATTACAATTTAAAAGCCCACCCCCCTTTAAAGGTTTCCCGAATTATATTCTTTAAATATCAGACTCCCTAAAACTTCACTTCCTTGTTTTCCTAAGTGCAAACCATCTTTACTATACAACTCCCTCTTTCCAATAAACCAACCCCATACATCGACAAACACAACATTATTTCTCTCACACAATTTTTTCACTCTTTCATTTATAGAACATGCCCTATCTAACAAATGCCTCTTATCAAATCTTGGTAATAGTCCCACTACTCCTACTCTTCCTTTAATCTCTCTCAAATTCCTAATCAATTCTACATACTCATCCATTACTTTCTCTGATGACTCTAACAAATTATTAGTCCCTACCATTACATATACAACTCTACTACCTTGCTTTCTTACTTTATCTGTCACATCCCTTATTTTTGCTCCAGGCAAACATACTCTAACATACTTGCTTCTATTTTTCCTTGCGATTATATCTCCACATTCTCTTATTAGTGAATCTCCTATCAATACTGCCTCATAATCTACTTTCTCTACTCCATCTTTAACCTTTTCTACCACCTTCTGAATTTCCTTATCCATTTCTTCCTTATCATTTCTATTCAATAATTCCTTTATCTCCTCACACTTTGTCCCTAACAATTTTTAATCCCTAGTGAGCTATATGTAAACTAAACGTCTATAATTACACATATAGAACGAGCCACTTATATTTAAGCTTGGATTGTATACAAGCATATTATGTATAGTTGTATTGACATGAAGAGCATGATTTAATTTCAAGACAACTATAAATCATTCTGAAATCACTATACAGTAATTCACTGGAGGGAAAGACTGAGTCTCATATTTAACAATCTCTAAACATTAAAGTAATCTTCAGTGTGTGTGTGCACAGCTTTATAAGAACAATCAAGTTCTCATTATTCATTCTCTCTCCGTTTAAGGGAGTTTGAAAGTCTTGATTCAAATCCCTTCTATTTACTATCTTTAATCCTTTAGTTGTTTTGGCTATTAGTGATGATGATGATAATTTTGATAAATTATTGTGATATTAAGCATGTTTTATATTCATGGATTGAATAAAAAAAATTTTTAATATGTTTTAGATATTTATTTATATTACAATCAATGGTTTTGACTCCTACAGTTAGTTGTAAATTTTTATATAATATAATCTCATAAATTCCAAACATCTTACCTTTATTATCTTATTTCATTTTACCTGTTTTCTTTTATTCTATTTGATTCGAGGTAGCTGTTTGCATGCATAGCTATAACTAAACAATATTTAAATATGTGAGAGCAAATACAGCCCTAAATTTAGCAGCAACCACTCACAAACGAATATAGATATTCCAACTCCAAAATAAAAAATAATAATAATAATACTGTTAATAATAGTAGTACACTAGATATGAATTCTTGCATATATATGCAAATCAATCTGTGTAACTGCGATTATATAGAAATAATAACCAACTCCATACCTCCCCATTCTTTTTAAATTCATATAAATAAAGATACAATAAAAGGCAAATGACCCCCAAGATGCATTTCGTGCTGAACCAGTACTCATCAGTTGACCCAGGTCACTATCTCTCATATATATCTTTATTATATGCAAAGTATTTATGTAGAGTAAATTGTTACTTTTTCATTTACCATTGTCAAACTTCCTCCACTCACGACTTCGATGCCATCCATTTCTGATAAATACACTAATGATTATTGCTAATCATTTTCGAAACTAGAGATTATCTCTAGCACAGATATAAACTTTAAACCTCAGTTAAAGATTAATATATCTGATTTTTTAAATTTACACATCCGGAGTTATTCACCTTTCTCTGTCCCGTATGTAATATCTTTATAGAAAGAATAAACACCTCCATATCTCCCCATTCTTTTTAAATTCTGCAGAACAGTTCATTTTTCTGAACTTCCTTACCATGACTGATGGTAGCTGTTCATTGTTTTCTATCTATTGTCAGCCATATTTTACCAAATAAAAACAAACAGTATTGCATGTTTTTTTAGAATGATTTGGAGATATAGTTTGCCATAAATTTATTTTTACGAAAACTTTGCATTGTTTATTCATTTCACACATCGAAGATATAATTTAACAATAGTAGACTGTGAAGTATCATATCTAGCAAGATAAAAAACATATTGATTGAATTTGTAATCTTGGTATTGTACATTTAAAATTTTACAGGAGCATCCTTATGTTACATCAATAGAGGGTTCAAGCATTTCATCTAGTTCCAAATTACATTGCATAAAAAGTATGAATGATCAGAAGTCGACGCCATTATAATAATAGCAACAATAATAATCATTAGCACGAAAAGAGAGAATAATTTAAGCATTAAGGCAAACACCCTAGTCATAACATATTTATTGAATGAGTAAAAACTGAAAGCCAAGTTTGTATATTTATGCTTGTAAGTCATTTGTTCCAATAATTTATAATTTGTTATAATCTACGGTTTTAATCTATTTCAGCGTTCAATTGTTATTATCTTTTATGGAAATAAATGTTAGTTTAATGCCTAATGTTTTCGTCAAGAGTTTTTATTATTTTTAATTAAAGTCACCAAAAGCTAAATAAAAACTATTACTGTTGAATAAGAAGATAATTAAAATGATAAATGATGCTATTGCACTCCGCCTTACCATTAATATTGTAAATTAAAAGATTTATGTTAATTAAATATCCTTTCATTAAGAAAATCAATCTAACAAATATGAAAAACAACAATTTAGTAAAGACATATGCATTACTTTGAATTAAAAAGAATAATCAGGCAAAAAAATTTAATAATTCATAAAAATTTTAAGCAGCCTTTAAATATCTACTTATAACAAAGCCAATTCAACACCCCCTCATACAGAAACGATATTTGTCAGGGTTTCAATTAGTGGGTAAATTAGACTTGAGCTTTTTCCATTTTTATTTTATTCTCAAAAACATTTAGATATCCATTTTCCAACCAATAATAAATAGTTATCTGAGTAGGATAAAAACTAGTTATTTGAAAAAGTAAAATCTCAAGACGGTTCACTTTCAATTTTACTCAGCCTCGCTTTAAACCCAAATCATATGAATAGAATATGGATTTGCTGCTGTAATGCAAAACCCTTCACTAAAATATGCATAATATGCATTGGCTAACTCAAAATCATAGTAGTACACAGTATAAAGGTTGGCATCTGCTTTCATAATCAAGATCCAGGATTCAAATCTAAATAAAATTGGATATTTTTTCAGATTGTAAATTTCTTAGAAAAGAGGTGAATTCTCCCCCCCCCCCCCAACAAACTCAAAGGTAAATTAGCTTACAAACATTGCAGTTAGATATTCAATTACTGGACAAAAATGAATATTTACTCATTCTTAATGACAGACTAGATTGATCTGGAATGTCCAGATGAAATGAATGTATTGACCATAAAGTAAATGGAAGAAAGTTATACTCCTATGGACATTGTGACTATGCCTAATATTTATGAAAGGCACTCATTTATAAATGCACACACAGTTATACACAATGTGTTTATAAGTGGCATAAGATTTGTTGCTACCATTTTACTTCAAATATAAGACCACCCCCCAAAAAAAATTCTGGACATGTAAAAGAGTGGTGCATCTTAAATTGGGAATGAAAATTTTTACCAATTTATTTCTGCCAATCTTTGCTTTGCTCTATACATGTGCATAGTATTATGATCATTGATATGTGTAGAATAGAGGGTTAAATATTTTTTAATTAAAAGAAAAAAGATTTAACATTAAATATCAATATTTCTAGATTAATTTCATAAAAGGCTTTAATTCTCTCAAATCATTACTTTTAACCCTCTTTTGCTTATTTCCCCATTATTTTATTGATAAAGTCTATAGAATTTTTTTACAACTAATGAATCAATACAACAATAAGATAATGTACCTTCCATGGTGCTAATTGGTTGTTTCTTGTTTTCTATACAAGAGAGCACCTGTCAACAATTTTGACAGTTCCAATAACTTCATTATGATTTTTAAAGTGAAAAGGCAAGTTTTAGAAATTTTTTTTTACAGATGTGTAATTTTTCAGAAAATATTTATGAAAATATTAATTATTTTAGAAAAATGATTCCGATTTTAATAGAAAAAATTACTTTTACATCACAGCAAATTGACAAAGAAATTATAATGTTTGGCTGCAATTTATAATTGGATGATAAACAGTAATTATAAATATAAATTAACTTTTTAAAATACTTTCATTTATTTTAATAATCTGACAAATTATTAATTTTTTTTTAAAAAAGGTTTTTAATCAAAAGAAAAAAGATTTACTGGTAACATTAAATGTCAATACTGTATTTAAAAAAAATTTTTTTTCTTTGAAAAAAAAAGTTACAGTATTTCACTAAAAAAAAGACTTTGTAGTTCAAACAATATACATATAATTTTGAGTGAGTTTTGAAGTCTTGGAAAGATATATCTGAATAAATTATCAAAAAAATCTATTAATATGTTGCATTGCTAATGATTTAAATGGCCTAAAAATGATGCACCCCTGGTGGAATAGTCAAAATAAAAATTGAAATACTGAAAGTGAAGATGTAGAAAGTATATCTAAAAAAAATTCTCAATAAATTAGGCGAGGTTATTGTATTTATATTAGTTCTTATTTAAGTAAATAAGAACATTTCTTAATTTTCAATAAAATATTTTTTAATTTTTTTTCCCAATTGTCCAATCTTAAAATCCTACTGCATCTTAAATTTGAGAGCATCTTATATTTGAAATAATACTATAATTAAACAAATATAGATTTTCTACTATTTTTTAAAAATAAGTCTATAACAATACAATTATGTATGATTGGATACATAATGTGTATAAAAGACAAATCTTACACTGAACAGTGAATTTGCATGATGGTATAGGGAACATTATCAAGCTATGAGCATGGATATGTTTTGGATATTTGACACCATCTGGCTCATCTCAAAAATGAAAATTGTACACTGAATATATATATGATGAGAGAAAGTGGCATGACTTTCTGTTTTAATGGATGATTGTGGTATGGTAGAGATGAAATGACTGATGACTGTTGTCAATGCATGCTAAACCTACTTCAATTAACATTCAAATCTTTAACATTTTTTCATGTTATCCATTCTTTTAGTGCTATCCTAACTTTATATTAACAAAGAATATGTATATAAAAAGTTTATAACAAAATACACTTTTACTCTGCTTTGGTCCTTCAAAACTCATCATTAAGTAAGAATATTATATGCAGAATAAGCAGTTATAATGGTTGTCTATGGGAAAAAATTGGCTGGTTATTCCAGTTTAAAAATTACACTATAAGTTGGGAATATTATGTTATGAAAATACGAATGCATATACAAATTAAAAAAACCCTTAACGTACATTATGTGTTTGTGTAAACAGTGCTTAGTGTATTATGCAGGCAATCACTTAAATTATGTATTTATGTATTGTACCATTTATACTTTGTATCCTTATGATTGGGCATGATGTTCATCATGTTATATTTTATCAATGTGAACTAAAATTTTAAATTTTAATCAACTTTAACCTTAATTATTTAAATCTGTTGTTTGAGTCAGTAGTGTGGTCTAATGGCTATTAATTTTATTGGATGAGAATAGGAAATCTTAATAGATAAATATCTTTAGGATAGTAAATAATCAGATTGTTCAACATATATGTGAGCTCTCTGCCAGGTTATGTGTGGGTATGCTCACATACAATCTGACAGATAAATTAGTTTCAATATCTATGATATAATAATATAACATTACTTTAAATAAAACCACACAATTACTTAATTTTTTTCACTGTTAAATAATGGTTTATAAATAAACTTCAGATTACAATTATATTTAAACTAAACAATATAATTAATTATTAATTTTTTTTCTTTTTACAGTATTCTAAAATATTAATCAAGGTTTAAAGGTGGAGATTTGCTAATTTTAAGCAAATATCTCTACTGACAATAAAGAATTTGATTGGTTTGTTTATTTATGATCAGCTCCTTTATAAATTAGTTGGTAAAAACTTGAAGAGGTGAATTATTTTTAAATGAATACAGAGCTTATTTCCAACCATCAAAGGAACCTAGCTATTATTTAAAGTATATAAATTATTTAAAATTTATTATTTTCTATAGTGAAAAGTATAAATTATTTATTATTGTTCATTAATAAAGTATTGAGTAAATTTTAAAGCACTTCATCCACAAAAGGACACATTATACCCACCAAATGATAATTTGAAAACCGGAGTTCATGAACAAGACCAAGGTTAAAGCAAGAAAATGGCTACCAAAGTTAAATTAAACCATAAGCAGTTCAAGAAATTCATAAGCATTAATTTTCATAATTTACCTTATAATTGTTTTATTTATAATAGCCATAAAATACAAAATAATGCCATTATGAATTTAAAATTAAGATAGAAAGTAATTTGAGAATTTTCCTTAATAGGAGAAAATTACAAGTGAACTACATTAAAAGTTATATATGATTTTAATTGCTAAATAACTCTCCTGGTACACGTATAAAATGTTTTTTATTAAAATGGAATGCTATTTTAAACTAGATGTATATGCCATTAATTTCTATTTAACATGACAGAATTTACAGAAAATGCAGGAAGTAGTTAATTATTTTATTGGGTTTAAAATTGGTAATAACAACAACTCATACCAGTCTCAGATATACATTTATTAAAATTCTTAATATTAAATATTATAAATTATTCAAATTTATAGAAATAATAGGATATGACTTAACTGTAGTGGAATGCTTATGATTATTAAATAAAATAATATTATCTGCCAATATTAACCCAGTTCATCTTAATTTCAAATTCCTAATTCATTATATTAACAATATTGTGAATTTTAAAAGTACAATAGGATATTTATTGGATAACTGGATTATATCTTATAATTGAATAATTAGATACCATAATAATACTTCAAATCAATGTTCATCTTCGGTGTTGTATTTTCTTTGAGTTTAAAAGTGTTAGAAGTTTAAAAAGAAAAAAGAAAAGAGATCATAATCAGTAATGATTTGGGAAGTTCCTCTATGATTAGTATTAATTGACTAATAAATATTTACTTGAAGCATTCAAAATGTTATGATTATAATAAATACATGGGAAATGGATATTTACAAATATTTGTGATAAATAATAAAATTTATAATATTATGGAAGATACTCTTCTACCCTTATTATATATTCAAAGTTAAAAGAAAACATTGAGGTCTTTGTATAATTCAATTGGTGTATCCATAGAAAAAAAAGAAATAGTTGGAGATGTTTACAGAGGAAAAATGCAAAAAGAAATACAAAGTAATTATGATATTATTAAAGGCAAAGAACATTAAAAGGACTTTAAAATAATTCTGCAGTTTAAATTGTTACATTCAAGTTTTTTCTTTCTTCACAGAAGAAGTATGAAGAAATCTTATTTAAAAATTCTTTTATTTATTTATTGTGTATTATATTATAATCTTATGTATATTTGATATTCATAGGTGATAAGCAGTCGACTTGCTCATAAAATAAACAGGATCCGAAGTAACAGTTATATTTAAATGTATATTTATATTAAAAACAGATTACAAGGAAGGTAAAATCATTTAAGATAATATTTTAAACTTTATTATGTTATTTTGTTTGTTGTTTGGTTAGTAAAGCTGCCACTATTAAAAATCTAGGAATATTTAATATATTATTATGCATTGTATTATGTGATTACTACTGATAGTTGTTACCCATTAGGAATTGCTTTCAAGTTGATAATCACTTTAATTTCCACATATTAATTGATGATTATATTCCATTTGTTTGGTGTTAACACTTATAATGTAGATGTTATTTAGTTGTGAGATTCGATTGTTGCCATGTTGGATAATCATGACATGATGTGTTGTTATACTTGTTATTTGTTTTATATCCAAGTCATCTCATGTGACTTTCTTTATCCTCCATGAAAGTGAGAAATCATTATTGTGGGTGGATTGCATAGGGGCCCATGGATTTTTGAGCTAATTATGGCCTATACTACTACAAAGAATTTAGTGTATTTTCTTAAATAAGGGATTAATTACCCCTTTTCCCTCATATCCCTATAGGTGTTCCAAATAGTGGCACTTAGATATCAGACCATCCATAGATAGGGAATGATTGTGGTCTATGTTACTTACTTATCTGATTTGTCTCATCACTGTTCTACTTATGGATACATTGCATATGACATTAAATTTCATCCCATTACTTTATAGTTTAATATTTAGTGATAATAAAATAATCCTTAAAAAGATATGAATTAGATCTGTGAACTGTGTTAGCATTATGTAAACGATGATACCAAATAGTAATATCTTTGTTAACTATTAATTTATAATACTATATTATTGTACCAGTTTATTAAAGGCTCAAAGTGTTATCAAATGTACATACCGTATTTATTGTTTGCTACTCTTAATTAAGTATTAGTAAGCTAAAATTTTCATTCGAGTTATAAAAAAAGTTTTATAATAGGATATTAGGTGGATTTGAGTCATATTACTAGTCCAACATCCTAGATAAATAGAATTAGGAAGTTACATAATCTTCTCAATATGATAAGCATAATTATTGATGCCTTAAGGAATATTCGTCATCTTAAAAGTGCCTAGCATTAAGTAGTGTCAGCCTACCATTCATTAAATAGTATCCCTGTGATTATCATACTTATATATTTAATTTTGGTATTGAAATATAATAGACCTATAAGTAATAAATAAAATTTCATAAATTTATAATAAGCTAAAAGATGTAACTTAAGAGAATAAGTGTAAAATAATAATACTGTGAAACGTAATGATGTATTATAATTTTAATTTTTGATTTAAGAAAATATTCTTTTGTTATATGTTATCATTGGTGATTCCTTATAATTGTGATTATTATATAACTCATCCTTATGAAATTAGTTTCCACAACTTCTTATCTTTTAACACTTTTGAAATCAATACATTTAATGTCTCTAAATGTTTTTTCTGAATGCCAAAATGAGAGGCAGAAATTGAACAACTTGCCACTTTGTCTTTATGATTCACTATATCCTGCTTCAAAAATATAGCCCAGAGTAAATCATCTTTGCAGATATAGTTATTTTTCACTACATATGATGAATTTAATAAACACAGAGTCAATATTCTTCTTACAGTAGCATCACTCAGTGCAAGCCAGGGTAATCAATAGATGCAAGAAAGTGTGTGCATAAAATTTTATGCGCAAACGAAACCATCTTGCATCCATTACTTATTCTGGCTTGCACTGAGTGGGACTACTGTATGGAGAGTTTTACTTTATTAATAGCTTGTGTAAGCATAAAGAATGGTGATCATGTGAATTTAATATATAAAAATGTGAATTAAATGGAACCAATTTCTAAGAGTGATGGAATATTTTCTCACAAGAATGTCAAAATATATTTACGAATTTGGTTAATAAATATTTTATATGCAATGAAAAGAATAATTATGAAAATGATTTCTGACATTAATTTTTAATACAAATGCACATGCAAGCAGAAACTATAAGCACTTTAGCCTATACAATATAAGACAAAGTAAGAGAGAAATCTACTCTAGTGCTAACTATAAAAAGAACGAGCAATTTATGAATAAGTTCTTAAAAATTTAAATTAATCTTTCGTTAAAATTTGATGCTTTATATTAGTAGTTATATAAGAAATCACTCTAATTAAATTTAACACATGTAGCAGTCACATCTGCACTGAAACAATTACTACTATCTAATTTAATAAAATTCAAGTTGTAAAGGAAAAAAAAACCTCCTCACTATTATTTGTTGAACCAGAAATTGTTAAAAAAGCTGTTGCTATTATTTTCATAAAAAAATAAAATCAATTTTAACTTTCACATTTCAAAAAAAAAAAACTTACAAAAAAAAAAAGTTAAAAAAAATAAAAAATTGAAAATATATACTTCTATATTTTATAATTAGAAATGACAAAAAAAAAGTTAAGATTTTCAAGAATGATTAAAAGTTGTGACACAGAGTGCTTTAGAGACTAACAAATTAATTGTAACCATGTTTGAATAGGTAAAATACTCTTATATTGATTAAAAATATTTTATCTTAGAAAGTATATACTATATAAAATTGTATCACATGGAATCTAATGGTATGCATAATTTTTCATATCTAGACTAGAAAAAGGGCATAGAAGTGAATGAATGATTAAGGTTGTTTAATCCAATTAATATTATCTAAAGTGAATAGAATTGATAATTACATGGAAGGGAAATAAAAAAAGTTTAAGTAGTAATTAGCTTAAGTATGAACTTTGAGCATTCCATCATCAGATTTTCAATGAAATGGATAGCTGAAGAGTTGTGTGGTGGAATAGATTGAAGCCTTTCCATTAAAGTATGAAGATTGTCTATCTTAATATAAGCTGAGAATTGATTGTATATATGTGTGGAGATGATAATCTGGACCAACTGACAAATGCTGTTTTAGCATGAAATACGAATATTAATGATTGTTTATCTTTTTGACGTGTGTTTGATCAAGTGTGTCAGCAGTATGAGATAGCATGGATAGGTAAGGGTCATGTGAAAGTCTGAGTTTAAACCCCTATATATTCCATATTGGAGTGCAGGTATGAAAAAGTCTGTACTGTAGAAAAAAATTCATATATTAAGTGATTTGTGTGTGTGTGATCCTTCATTTAAAGAACCTAGAATAATTTAATAGTGTATCAGGTTACAGTTTTATTCTAGGTTCTTTAAATGAAGGATCACACACACACAAATCACTTAATATATGAATTTTTTTCTACAGTACAGACTTTTTCATACCTGCACTCCAATATGGAATATATAGGGGTTTAAACTCAGACTTTCACATGACCCTTACCTATCCATGCTATCTCATACTGCTGACACACTTGATCAAACACACGTCAAAAAGATAAACAATCACTAATATTCGTATTTCATGCTAAAACAGCATTTGTCAGTTGGTCCAGATTATCATCTCCACACATATATACAATCAATTCTCAGCTTATATTAAGATAGACAATCTTCATACTTTAATGGAAAGGCTTCAATCTATTCCACCACACAACTCTTCAGCTATCCATTTCATTGAAAATCTGATGATGGAATGCTCAAAGTTCATACTTAAGCTAATTACTACATAAACTTTTTTTTATTTCCCTTCCATGCAATTATTTTTTGGTTAATAATAGCTATACACCCATTTATTAACCAATACTTATATAATCAGTGTTGCAGATATGGGTTACTAGTTGAAAAAAATATTTAAGTTACTTGGAAATACATAAAAAATTACTAATAAAATCATGAGGATATCAATATACATATAATTTCTAGAATATTAACCAATTAACCAAAAGCTGTTAATATGCTTTTAGCATTTTAAACCTTTAAGCATCACATGATCACATTTCCTATACTAGCACATTAATTGTTGATAAACAGAGCAAAATTCTCCATACAGTATTGCCACCTGTGCTAAACAGAGTAATCAATGGATGCCAGAAGGCTTGTGTATAAAATCCCTATCTAATGCCTACTCATCCAATATCCCCAAACTAGTTTCTGGCTTGTGGCCTTCGTCAGTGAAGAGCTTTGGATCTGAGAGCACTGCATCTAGATCTTAGGATCTAATGCAACCCTCTAGCAACCACCTTTTATCTCTACTTGACTACAAAACTATGAGAATGAAATTGAAAACACAAGAAACTAGTCTGGGGATATTGGATGAGTAGGCATTAGATAGAGATTTTATGCACAAGCCTTCTGGCATCCATTGATTACTCTGTTTAGCACAGGTGGCAATACTGTATGGAGAGTTTTGCTCTGTTTATCAACAATTAATGTGCTAGTATAGGAAATGTGAGCATGTGATGCTTAATGGTTTAACACCAATCCTGCCTAATAGGATAGTGGTGGCTATGGTTGTAAGAGAGCCAAAGACACCAAAATGTATGGGTGCTGAACTGAGTTCAGACCCATATGACTATATAAGCTACTGAGCTTAGATTGAAAATATTTTTTGTTTTCAATTTCATTCTCATAGTTTTGTAGTTAAGTAGAGATAAAAGGTGGTTACTAGAGGGTTGCATTAGATCCTAAGAGCTAGATGCAGTGCTCTCAGATCCAAAGCTCCTCACTGACGAAGGCCACAAGCCAGAAACTAGTCTGGGGATATTGAATGAGTAGGTATTAAATAGGGATTTTATGCACAAGCCTTCTGGCATCCATTGATTACTCTATTTAGCACAGGTGGCAATACTGTATGGAGAGTTTTGCTCTGTTTATTTTAAACCTTATTAAATTGTTATACCAATGCAAAATGACCATTTGCATTATGGGTAGCATATTTGGAAATTGAAATATGGATGAAATCTAATACAAATTTCCTGTAAACAATCTAATAAATATCAGAATCCTACAAGAGTATTAACAATATGAATAGCTTTTGATTAATCAATCAATATATTGGTAATTACATATAATGTTAGAAAATGCCATATTTCATTATATACACTCTAACCAGTTGACTACATGGCTACATTAATAATAATTAGATAAGTTGGCAGCATGTTCCTCAGGTTTAGTTTAGGGTTATTTAATTAATGGGATAAATAATATTTACTTTCCTCATGCATATATTTTTATAATAATACTGAGTCTTCAATTAACTAAATATTTTAGGTCCCACTATGATAGTTAAATAATAATATGATTTTAATATGAAAATATTTTAATAAGTTATAAGGAAGAGAAAACTATAAAAAATGTAAACTAAGTTTTTTTAACACTCTCTCTCTTCAGTAATTATAATTAATTAGTAGTTTTAATTTAAACTATAAAAATTTACTAAGAGAAAAATATTTTTTTTTTGTAAATTATTTAACAGATATTAATTTTCACCTTAAAAGAGAGATAAACTTTTATTTTTAATGGTATTTTTAAATAGAAAAAATAATAACATTTTAATCCTTTTGATAAATTTCATTTTTAATTATTCATGGTTGTGTTTTTTCTTTCTCTTTCTCTATCTTGTTTTTCTTTTTTGCAAGAACATTTTTTAATTAGAAAATAATGTCAAGAAATTTATGATATTAGTTTAATTTCTTGATATGTTTTTCAATGTCAAAGTTTAAGAGAAATAGCTGTACAAATGTATTTATAAAAAAATTGTCTAATTGGTTGTTATAAAAACGATCATGTGGGAGACAGATTGTGATTGACTTGTAAGCAATATTGTTCTAGAAAAAATAATAATAGAGTTGTGAATAGGTTAGAAGACTCAAATGTCTGATAATAAAAGATTCCTAACTTAGATGTTGAAGAGAGAGCAGTCAAGATTTAATCCAGCTGCTGAAAAAATAAGTAGAAAAGATATCCTAGCTTAACTGCTGAAGAAAGAGTAGTCAACTTTTAATCCAGCTAATAAAGAAAAAAGAAGCAGAACTCCTTACCAAGTTATTGCATAGTAATCAAAATTTTATCATACTATGAGTTTAGTGATAAAAATGATTTCTACAATAAAAACCAAGGGCAAAATTCAGCTAAAAGCTAAATGTCATTTTCTTTCATGTAACCTGCTTTCACTGATATAAAAATGTTGAGAAGGCACTACCTAAGGTAAAGTGCAACCTTGTCTTTAACAAAGAGCATGAGTCTCTGTCTGTGCTAGTCTCACCTGGAAGTTTTAGTTAAAAGAAAAAAAATAAAATTTCATCAATATAACAATATTTTTAAAATTTTAGAAGCAAAAAATGCTTTTCAATTAAATGTAGAATGATAATAAAAAAGACATAATGAAAATAATGAAATAGAAAAAGAAATTAATAATTTAAACTTTAAATTGACAGTTATAATGTTATTGCAAAAGTTAAAAAAAATTAAATGAAAATAGCACATTTAAAAAAGTTAATAATCTAGACTCACAAATATTTAAACTAGAAAATAAAATTTTCCAAACTAGTGATAAGTTAAAATGGAGTAGTGGAATCATTGCGCGAACAAAAATCTTGTTAAAAAAGAATAAAAATCTTTAATTGTGTGGAACAAAATTAAACTTCAATCATGTGATCATGAGCTGTTTTGTAACTACTATAAATCACCATGATAAATTTTACTACATTTACCTTTAGTAAAAGTTTTAAAAGCTTAAGTGAATTACTTAAGCTTAGAGTGTATTCATATATGCACTCTTAGGGCTTGAATTTATTCTGTGCCTGATGTTGTAATTGACAATTGAATTATACAAATCAGTTGTTAGCACATTATCCAATATTGGGATATTATATGATAATTTATATATATATTAATTCTAATATTTTCATGGATAAAAGATGTCATATTATTATTACTATTTGCAGGATATTCCGTGTAGTGAAAAAAAAACCCAATCTTTCCTGTAAAGATTAATAATGTTAATTCTAACATTTTCACGGATAAAAAATGTCATATTATTATTATTATTTGCAGGATATTCCATGTAGTGAAAAAGAAACCAATCTTTTCTGTAAAGATTAATAATGTTAATTCTAATATAGTAATAATAATATGATATCTTTTATCCATGAAAATATTAAAATTAACATTATTATCTTTACAGGAAAGATTGGTTTATTTTTCACTACATGGAATATCCTGCAAATAGTAATAATAATATGACATCTTTTATCCATAAAAATATTAGAATTAACATTATTATCTTTACAGGAAAGATTGGTTTCTTTTTCACTACACGGAATATCCTGCAAATAGTAATAATAATATGACATCTTTTATCCATGAAAATATTAGAATTAACATTATTATCTTTACAGGAAAGATTGGTTTCTTTTTCACTACACGGAATATTCCACAAATAGAAATAATAATATGACATCTTTTATCCGTGAAAATATTATAATTAACATTATTAATCTTTACGGGAAAGATTGGTTTCTTTTTCACTACAAGGAATATCCCGCAAATAGTAATAATAATATGACATATATATATATATATGATGATTCAGTCTTAAGTAAATTTTGGCTAATATATATATATATATATATATATCAAAATATATATATATATATATATATATATATATATATATATATTGATAAAATATCTTTTGATACAGCATGTATTATATCTACTTGCTATGATTATAACTGACTTAGAATTCAGACTGAGTAAACTTGAAAATTTTTTCAACACACTTAGAATTTTTTTTAAGGTCACCTATCCAGAGACAATTAGAAATAACTATTCATTCTTGACTTGTTAAATGGATATTTAGTTATCCTTAACAAGGGAGTGATGCAAAGTTGAAAAACTGCTCAGATCCTTACTATCCAGTAATTGACAGTCTTAGTAAATACTGATTTCTTTCTCATTATTTCTCAAGAGGAATTCTTAAAGTCACTTTTGCTCTGCACTGGAATATTTAATTGTTATTTTATCTTTCATAAATTATATTTGTACCATTTTGTAGTGTAGTGGTTAATAATATTGACTAAATTGTAACATAAAATTCAAATTTAATAAAATTTCGACATTTTAAGAATAGCTAAGATTACCAACAAAATTCAAAACATTTTATGCAATTATTCATAATTATTCTAGCTAACCAACAAGTATTTGTCAGTAAATGCTTATCATGTTATTCTAGCTTAAAGATAAAACAATGGGAATAAAATCTGTAACAATAGAAACTGGCAATTTGATTAGTTTAATGAGTAATATCTTCTCTTTCACTATATTTTTATGTTTAAATAGTGGTAAAACCTTTATATTGCAATGGGTTATTTATAACTATCTACATACAGTCATATATAAGCAATGTTTTGTCATATAAAACAATAATTTTTATGTCGCAGATGCAGTTTTAAAATTTATACTCTATTAATAAATTATTTTAAACATGGTCTTAAATTTATAAAACTACCAGTGTAATTTGTTCATATGATATAGTATTAAATTATCTTTCAAATGTCAATTCATTCATTTTTCTTCTATGTTTTTAATAATTTATCACAATTATAAACAATAGTATATATCTATAGAAATAATTAGCACTATTCAATTGGCCCAAATCATAACCACTCACCTTTTTTTTTTCATGTGTCAAATCAAAATAACCACTCATTTTTTTATCGTTTTTACTTAGTGTTTATCAATATAAAAACAATTTAATCCACTATAGCCAAATTTTTTGCACTTTTATTAATGGTCATTATGCATCATATATTACACTAGAGATAATCATATCATTTTAAGACATATATAAACTCCAAAATTATTGACGAAGACATCACTAATGCAGTTCCATTTCTCTTGATTAGTAATAATTGTAAATGCATTTTAAAAAGTAGATAATATCATATATTTTGAATGCAAAAAATTGCAACAGGGGATAATAATTAAAGAGATAAAGGAAATTAACATTATTGGATATAAAAGATGAAGAGAATAGAAAGGGGAAACAAATGAGTTGACTATGTTATTGTTCTTTGGATGAACACTCTAATAATAACTCTATTAATAGCAGGTATATCTAGTGATCAATAGGCATACAGATATAAAATAAGTTTGTTAAGTACTAATTGAGCTAATAACTTTACATCAAACTGAAATTAAAATAACATATATATAATTTTTTTTAAAAAATGCTTTTATTCACGTAAAAGTACTAAAAAATATATAAAAAATTTTTTTTCACTTTTAAATTATTTTTAATATTAAGCAACCAAAATAAAAACAGTAACACCCATGTTTAAAGATATACATAGATTATTTCCGAACATAAGCACAATATTTTTAAACATGAGTGCCACAAACTTTTATTTGAGTTCATAGTATAAAGAATACTATAAAAACTGAATTTTTTTTTTGTACTTTTTTTAATGCACTTATGTAAATAAAAATATTTTATTTTCTACTTTTTGATTTTATAACTTTTTTTAAAACTAAATCTGGCTTGTGGCTTTTATCAGTGAGGAGCTTTGGATGTAAGATCACTACACCTAGATCTTAGATATTATTATAGTGTTTCAATTTAAGACTCATAGTTTTGTAGTTAAGTAGAGATAAAAGGTAGCTGCTGGAGGGTTGTATTAGATTCTAAGACACAAGCCTTCTGGCATCCATTGATTACTTTGGCTTGAACTGAGTGGCAATAAGTATAGAGAGTTTTGCCTGTTTTAATTTCATAAACAAATGATTAAATAGTATCCAATTGAAAAATTATTAAAATATGAAGTGTTTTTTAACCTTTAAGAACTGTAACATGATATAGTAATGCAAACACTACACATGGAATCACATTCTTCTCACACACAGATGATTGAACATTCTCAGGCTTCAGCCAAATACAAATTTCTGAATAAGATGAGGGGGATATATTAAGATCTATTACAATTTCATCTAGATCAGATATGCTGGAAATATCACAAATCAGAACTAAAGAAATCTTGAATCTCTTTCTAATATTTTCTTCAGGACATTCACAATATTTGTCATCGGTAAAAAGATTTACTTTTCATTTTTAGAAACTTAGTTCAATTTCAAAAAATAATATCCTTGATTACTTTAATTGGATTTACATGCAGACTCATAATGATTCATTTTTTAAAAATAAACTTGCAAATATAATTTTACTCTCCATATATAATTATCTATTCATTACTCTTTTATCTGACTTCTAATCTTATATATTGTAGATAATTTACTACTGCTTAAATATGTATTAGAATGAGAGCATTCTGTGATATGATTATTTTTCTACATGTTATATATTTAAGCAGTAATAAGTTATTTATGTGCTGTTGAAATTAGTAAGATTTATATATATATATCCACTAATTTCTTTACATTTATAGTATTTATGAAATGTTCCATTTGGTGCAGGATCAATATTTCTTCATGGTATATAAACCAGAAAATGTACATTGCTTACTATATCAGTACCTGATATAAAAATAAATATATTAATCTCTAAAGACTTTATTTTGGATGATAATATCTATATCAGGTATCTTATCAGTGTTCTTTATAATGAAAAAAGCATCTCAAAGCCAGGTTTAAGACAAATAGTGCCAATACATTCATTTTAAAACAAGTGAATTGTTAACTTACAATGTATCCAATAAATATTTATTTTAAGCCAATTTACTAATTGTACTTACAAAACTTAAGTATATCATATATTAAATCATCCATGCACTTTACTACTGTTACACAATGCTTTATTTACCACCCTCTTTTAAAGTTTACAGTTTTGATTGCCCCAGCAATCTTCTTCAGAACTTTTATACCTCCTAATTTCAACTGCTAAATTCAAATTAAAAAAAAAAATTATTGCAATTAAGTTGTTTGTTAATATAACTGAACTTTTATTCAATTTATTATATAGAATTGAGATTTGGACATCTTATCAACACAGTACAAAAGCATTAGAAAACTTTCATTTAAGGATGTTTCATATATTTTAAAAATACAATAGCAACATCTTAAAATCAATTATTATGTTCCTCAATGTCACACTGTTTAGTCCATTTTTGATAAAGCACATTTTTTCATTGGATTGAACTTGCAAAATGAATAAATAATTTAGGATTTTACTTCTAAAAAGGTTGCTTTAAAGTGAACTCGAGTAAGAATTTCATGGGAGGGGTAGAATCTGTCTAGGTTATAAGTATTATCTCAAAGTCATGTAAAGAAATGCAATATTGATTACTTCCATTGGGCAGATATGACAGAGAATAGAAATATATTGGTGAGTTATAATTAGATATAGTATTGAAATATATAAGATAGAAAAGTTTTCGACTGAAAAAAATATATAATAGCATCGCAAATATCAAATAATAATAATAAATAGTTTAGCATGTTCTATATATAGATATATTTGTAATTCACAGATTGGTTTATATAGACATTTCAAAAGTCATTTCTAAAGCATGTTTTCTCACTTCTTTTCTTTCCTTGGAGATAGAATGGCTTTACTCATTTACGAATGGCTGTTAAATATATGTATATATAAAAAATAGTGAAATTTATACTAAAAGCTAATATTAATTACTATAACAAACAAAAAAAATCATGGTTATAATCTTGAAATTTGCTTTTTAAAAAAACTATTAAAAAATAGCCGTTAAATTTTTTTGTCTGAATAATTAATAAGACAAATACAGATCCTTTTTTTGAATAAACAAAGAAATCAAGCAGAAAAAGAGAAAAATACATAAATTCGCTTTCTGTAATTAAAAGGTAATTAACAATTTTAAATAAAATAGCATACTAATGATTTGTTTTGATAATATTTTTACAAATTCAATATTGAATTTTTCAGTTCTACTTAAACATTTCTTTTTTTGCTCCAGAGTTTAATCTCATTTAATAAAGCTCTATCACTAAGTTGAGGTTTAGCAAACATCCCAGAATGCAATTTGAAAATGATAGGAGAGCCTTCGTTTAAGTGATATAACCTTTACCTTTATTAAATGTTTGATGTATGTGAGGAAATATGAGTATTTACTTCTAAAATATATATAAATTTGAAAAAGTTTATTCATTCACAGTAGCAAACTTTGCTTCTCATATAATATTTATTAAAATGTCTGTAGATATATATATTATATTACATAAAAATGTATAGTATATTGATAGAAATTATAAAGTTTTATGCAAACTATATATATATATATACAAGTAAAATAATCTTGCAAATAATCTAGTATAAGATAATGGCCTTCCATCAGCTTTTTGCAGACAACAATGAGTGAAGAATAATAGTTACCAGGCTGGTTAAATGCCATATAATGAGGTCTTACAGTTTTCTCATTGACTTTATCTTCCAACTAAAACAATTAGATATCTACTTACTAAAAATAGCTGAATGTTTATCCAATTTTGCTATGGATCAGATCATCTGCCTGGGAAAAAAATTGTAATCTTACAACTTAAGGGTTCAAAACTTATACTAAAGTCAAAATAGAAAGATCATCTTTGGAATATATGTATATATTATATTTAATGAATGACAGATTCTATTTCATTGAAACATTGGGAAGTAAGTGGAAATAACACACGGATTAACCCAAACACTACTTTATATATATATATATATAATTATTAATTGGAAATATTTATTTGTGACCAGTAGAACAGTCTGTTATTCATAAAAAATATGTGAAAGATTGTGAGCTTTCTTTCCTTAAACTGTAAATAAATGCTGTGATACTTTAGTCTCTATATAACATCAAGAGATTGTATTTAGAAGAGATACACCTTTGAATGCAGGAAGAATTTATAGTTTACTATTTTCATTCATTACTGTATATTAACATCTGACAATAATTTTTCTAATATAAAAATATCACAGATATTTCCACAGATTAAATATTTCAACAATAATATCTATAAAAATAAATATATAAACATTTTTAATGACGTCTATAAAATTTTTAGAGTACATGATAGGGCTACTTTTCACTTTGGCTTTAATTTATTCTCTTGTAACTATTTTTAGTATTAAACCATTAAAGCATCATATGACCATCATTTGCCAATTTTGTATTTATTTGATGATATAATGGCATAAACAAACAAAAAAAAATTTGATTTATTAATTTAAAAAATTTTAAAATTTCACTATTGCATAGACAAACCTACAACAAATTAGCTAATGATGATATTGATTGATAGTTTCTTCTCTTCTTTGCATGAGATCTTCTGAAACAGCTTTTGAATCCTCTTGCTTTTGTTTAGATTTCATAAATGAGTATACATTTTTATAGTTTGCTTACATATTTATGATTATTTTTGCAAAATATTTGTGTAAATTTTTTTTATAGAAGAATAATGTGATTACATTTAGATTTTATTTTCAAATATTTATTTTTAGAAGATGACAGATTAAAAAAATGAATAATGTACTGCCATAACTTATAATTGGCTGAAAAAGAAATGCTTTCATATAAGAGATTTTTTGTTACTTTTTAAATTAACTATAAGTAGAATTTTAAATTGTACATAGAATTTTGTTAGCTTTATTTAATCTAAACAAAAATTGATTCAGGTTTTATAAATTCAGCTAAAACAAATCTAATTTATTCAATATTTTTATTGGGAAAGCAGCAATCATCCAATAAAAACAAATTATTATTCTAATTATGTATTTCAGTTAATGACTGTTTTTCTATATTGACAAAATTAAAATATTTTTAAAAATAATTTTAATTTATAACCTTATATTTCTAAGAAATAATTAAACATTTCTAAAACATTAATAAAGATGAATAAAATCATAACTTTATCTTTGTTATTGCTTTGCTAAATCCATATAATATTAATATTATTTGTTCTTTATTACTTTTACAATGCTTTTGACAACCCACTTTATTTATATATTTGTATTGAGTTTGTTATAGTTCTGAAGAAGATTGGTGGGGCAATTGAAACTGTTAATAATGGGTTGTATAAAGCATTGTAAAAATAATAAAAAATGGTAAATGAGATTAATAAAATTAAAAGTTGGAAATTTAATCCAATTAACTGCTAAGGACTGTCAAAAAAACTAGGAATAAGTAAAAGATAAATGATGCAAATATTTGAATCATTCTATGTTGTGCAACTAAATCTTAGTTGCCATTAGTAAAATTTTCATGTAATTCTAAATATAAGATTTTACAAGTGTTATTCTTGGCTGGTAAAGTCTAATTTCTTAAATATAAAACTTACCTTTGGTACAGAATTTAATATATCTATTATTTATACATAAAAAATCATTTCTGTTTTCATTTTACAACTCAACAAAAATTACATATATCTTGATGAATCTTGCATGATTTTCTTTTTTCTTTTTTTTGTAGAGACTTACATAGGCTAAGAATTTTTGCTTTACAATATCTTGCTTTAAAACCTTTGGGAATTTGTAATATAAAAATGCATTAGAATAACAAATATCTTCTAATGATATCATAAAAATACAATAAGAGAGCAGCATTGATTAAAAGATTACAGATGATGGAAAATATGGCTTGTGTATTTAAATATGTACTAGAAAAATTGAATTATAATCTTTGACAATCCAAGATAAAATATGTAAATATATTTTAAATTAATTATATTTCATTTCAACCATGTATTTAATTTTTTACTTACATATACTATGATGTTAAAATTTCATAGTCATTTTAAAAATTATCACATAAAAAATATAAAATTATTGCTTATTGCATTTAATAAAAGTATAATTTTTGTGATACTACTGTTGATAATTATTTTATATAAATATTATGGAAATATATATTAATTATCAAACTTACTACTAACATGAGGGTATAGCTAGAAAAATTAAAAAAATTATAATTTTTGGTAAAGTAAAATAAAATTTTAATTGGTATTCAATACATCAAAATTAGAATTTATGTATTATGTAAATATATTTTAATTATCAAACTTTTTACTAATGCAGGGGTAGAGCTAGAAAAATTAATAGAAAAGTTATAGACATTGAAAAATGGTGTAACCTGCATATTGAACATCATACTAGAGAAGGGGAGATAATAATAGTTTTTGATAAACTGAGATAAAATGTTATTGCATAAATATATTTTACATTAATTAAATTTGCTGTGGCAATATATTTCATTTCTCACTTGCAAATGAAGTGATGGTTAAAATTCTAAAGGTTGGTCCAATTCAGTAACAGAATAAAGTTTTTGGTAGTGAGACAAAATTTGATTTCATAAAAACATTTTAAATTAATTAAATCTATGGAAAATATACAACACTCATTACTAACACCAATAAAAGAAAAGTTAACAAATAAACTTGCAACTGTTCTTCCAAAAAATCTATTAATCATCAGCATTACTGTCTCATTTATAGTTCTTTAGTTCCATTTTCTATCATAAAATGAATACATGACTAGCAAAATAGCATCATAGGTAGCTAAACAGTGGGAGGAGAAGTGACAGTAGTAATCATCAAATAATCCCTATCACACATTGAATAAATTATTATGTATTCCACCAGTGTCTATGTATAAATTAAAACATCAATGATTATCAACGAAGCAGGAAAAAAAATTTTCAGGCAGTAAAAAAAAAAAAAATGGTATGTTGAAAGTAACAAGAAGAATTCAAGAGTGAAATACATTGGCGAGAGAATAAAAAGATAAAGATAAAAGGAAGTGATAAAAAATAATTAAATGAAGTCCTTAATTGAACAGATCTTAGGAAAACCAAAAGAAAGTCTTTATTAGAAGGGTGAATGAAATAAGAAAATTTGATGAGATGATGTGAGAAAGATGAAGTATAGATCTGAAGTACTGGCATAAATTTGGAGAGAAATTTATAACAGTAATGAAGTTATAATGCTTGAAAATGACGATGAGGATGAAAAGATAGAAAGGTGGGAGAGACAGAAGATAAAATATATGTATAAGATTATTTATCATAGTAAATAGGTTTAATTATAAACCAAACAAAACTTTTATTCATTCAATATTAGTATCATTTATGTTCTTTATATAAGTAGAAGTTCTGTAGAAGACTGCTGAGGCAATCGAAACAATCAATACTGGGTTATAAAAAAAACATTGTAAAAAGTAATAAAAAACATAAATGTTATTAATATTGTATGGATTTGGCAATGCAATAAGAAAGACAGTTTTATTCATTCACTAAATAAAATAGGTTCATATTACTTTTTAATTACTACGCTTTAAAAAGTTAAGACAATATAGATGTATTATTAAGGATGAGAAATATACTTTTTTAAATTGAGAACTTTTTTTTAACTTTCTTTAAAAAATTGCAATATTTAAAAAGTTCTACAGAGTATTTTAAATTATGAAATCTCATATATATTTTAATAGCTTTTACTTACCTTTTCTAAAATGACAAGTAAAGATAAGAAACATCATATGAAAAGATTTAATTGTTAAAAATAAATATCAATCTCAATTTTAAAAATTTCAATTACTTTTCTTTTTTTTAACTTACATTACATAAAAAGACATTTAAAGTTTTAAAAGACGCAGAATCAATCATGATGAATTTTTTCCGAAAGCATTTCAAAGTAACTAAAATGACATAAAAGCTAAAAAGTAAAAATATTCAAAACAAAAGTATATATATATAAAAAGTTAAAATAATTACTATAAATTAACATCAGTGTAAATATATGCCGAGATTTGATGACAAAACAAAAAGAAATATTATCTTAAAAATAAGAGCACAATGTAAAATATCTTTCTGGTTTATATCAACAAAAGATCACAACTTTTTTTTGTTTACATTTAACATACGTTTTGCGTAAGCTTGTGGTTAAGACCTGTAGAG
This sequence comes from Epiperipatus broadwayi, assembly GCA_028023455.1. NCBI lineage: Eukaryota > Metazoa > Onychophora > Udeonychophora > Euonychophora > Peripatidae > Epiperipatus > Epiperipatus broadwayi. The sequence goes on along the minus strand of JAQFVV010001306.1, from coordinate 6,688 downwards.
GTCCCTAATATCGCATTTTTACATGCATATTCTTGAGGTTACAGCTTGGTAAATATTACATATGTTTTAATAAAGGTTATTTTCACTTTACTCCAAAACTATCTGATATACGAACAGTAATCAAGAAATGCTAGATGGCATCCTAACTAGTTTAGATCTATGATTTTTTAAATATAAAAAAGATAAAAAATGAGTATTTAATCTTAATATGACTTGGATTAGACAATCATAAGTCAGAAATTAGTCTGAAAATACAGATATAATACAAATATATCGAGTCTATTGGCTACTCAAACATACAATAGATGGCACTCAATAACCTGGAAATTTAAAATGGCGATCTGTTGACTTCATCAAAAATAATTAACAGCAATTAAAATTTGCATGAATAACAACTATTTAAAAAAATAATTATAATCATATTTCTTGTCATTATCTCTAAAATAAAACTTCGTTTTTAATGCCATTACCATTTAACTTCAGGTCATTTTAATTTATTACCTGTTCAACAGGCTGTATCCCCAACTATGACTGGGTGACCAGCAAACAAATAAACAATAAAGCTCAACAGAATAACGACACATATATTTAGCATAATAACAATTTGGAAAAATAATTAGTATATTGATCTTTAACACTAATACAAAGTCTGCATTTGAGCGAACTTAATTCACTGGTTAATTACTGAATGTCGAATACTGTTTATGCAATTAAGAAAAAGCTATCTCTGCCATCTATAGGCCTTGTAATATACCATCTAAGAGCCTCTTGAGGTGTTCAAAATAAAAATAAGACAGAGACAGGAAAAGTATTAGTCAGCTTAGTGACCTACAGGAGCCAACATCCTGGGATTGAAATCCTCTGATGATAATCTTCACTGCTCTTCAACTCACGGATGCACTAACAGTGGTAGCCACCACAGAAAAAGCCAACAGTCCCTTTTCGCTAGCTTTTTATATCCATCTCTTCTTTTGTTTCTCTTATCTTTTCAGGTGTAAATTCTTTGGCTTTAATTAATCAATTCACTTAATTAATTTATGTATTATTTGGAGTTTGTTATCATACAACGAATTTCCTCTTAGCTTTTTAATTATACAATTAATTACTCTCTTAGGAATATATTTCCATATATGGTAATTTATAAGGTTTATAATATTAATTAACCTTAGGAATTTATTTCCATATCTGTAAGGTTTTAGATCTATACAATTAATTAATGTCTTAGGAATTCATTTCCATATAAGATAATTTATAAGATCTATTCCATTAATTAATATATACATGCACCAATGTTTATTTAAGCTACATTTAATTGAAACATTTTTTTTCAATGATTTATTTATTAGCATTCTTAAATTTAAAATATTTAATATTTTGCACTCCTTCTCTTACTCCAGAAAATCATTTATGCTTAAGTATAGTCATCAAATATGACTGGTTTTCGAATCTGATATTTGGATCTGGATGAAATAGTTGTTAATCTGATTGGATTTGGCGTTGATTCTAGTTCCTGTTCCATTATTCCAGGTTTAATATTGCAGCTTCCTGGTTTTTCCTCTTCATACTCGATCCATATTCCATGTGGTGTTGGTTCTGCTGTGCCTTGTATTTCTTGATTTTCACCTTTTGGCATGGGCACTGCATTTTGCTAATCTTTTTCGAATTTCTGACAGACATGATTTACATGTCTTCTGTATGTTGTCCCAATCTATACTTGGATGATAGCTATTGTTTTTGATAACATTTTTATGATTATTCCTTTAAACCATTTACCCAAACTCTATTCCCTATTATGTAAATATTGTCTCTTTTCTGGTCCATTGTTTGCATTTTTTCATTTTTTCAGCCAGTTATGTATTTTACTCTCAGTTTATAAGTTTGTAATTTTTTTTTTTAAAAACTGTAATCTCTTTTTGAAATGATTCAAATCATCTTTGCAGCTGTCTTCTTATTGTCAGTTCAGGTGGCTTAATACATGTCCCATCCTTGACAGAGTTACAATGCCTTTCTTTGGCATTATCTGTTATTTCTACAGTTTTTTCAATGAAGGGAAATTTACTAGTATATATTTAAACAACTATTTATAAAATATATATATATAGTTTTCCAAGTACTATTTTTTTTTGTCAGTAGATTGCTCTGTCAAGATATAGAAGATGAGTTTATATATAAATGTATGTATATGATCTGTTAGAAAAGTACTTTAAATATCTAGAAAAAAAATTGAGATTTCATTACACAAACAATTAAAATGATTGCTTTTGTAAAGATAAATTTACTTCTATTTTTAGAACTTGTTTTCCTTGCTCTGCCTTAATTTAGCCATTTAATAATTTTTATATGCTTATAGCTTATTATTATTTGATTTTAAAAACAATTTTTACTTAAATTTAAAATTGAGGATGAGTAAATTAATTTTGATATTTATGTATTTTCAATAAAATAGCTTGCAGAGTCCATTAAAATGTTAGGTATATGTTTTTTAATTATGGTAAACAGTATTATTCTTTTATAGTGATAACATTGACTTAAATGATGATTCATTATTCAAAAGCTTTGTAATAGGGTGATAAAATATTTACATTTGTAAGAAACTCATGGCACAGTAAATTAATGCATTTCCTACCATACTAATTATCTAGACTAGGTGAAATATTATTTTGTCAAAAGCAAACATTCCTTAGCTATCTAATACTGGTCTATAAAAAAGTATATACTTATTCTCAGTTAAAAGGCAAAGAAATTCAAATAAATCTCGATTGAGCAAAAAAATGTTAATATATTGATTGTAAAAAATAGTATTTCTGTGGTATGATGCAATTTTTTACTAATGGTGGAGAAGATGTCCTAATTATAATTAAGTCTATGGTAACCAAAATTTTTAGTATATTTTGATGAAAAAAACTGTGAGAGGCATTAAAAGATTATATCAATATTAATTCTGAAGATAAAAAAATGTAGAACCTATAATCTCTTGAGTTTATTTATAGTCAAAGATTTAGTGACATGCTATTCTGCATAGAGACTTTTGTATTCTTACACAAGATGCTTTTAAAAGAACAGAATAGTGATTAGAAAGTATTTTTTCACAGATAAATGCTAAATTTATATTGACTCCATTCTTTAAAAAAAAAACAACAACAACAGAAAACATAACTTTTCAATGCAGAAAAAGCAAACAATTATTTATCAGATTTTCATTCTAAATAATGTATTGCATGATTATGCCAGCTTATTTTATTTCAAAGTTGTAGGGTGTTTGAACCTCCTATCTATAGTTTGGATATTATAAGAAAAAGTAAGCTTGAACCTAAATATGTAATGGAATAGAATGCACCTCTGTGACAAAAGATACCAGCTAAAACAAATCTAAAAATTTGGATGTAGCAGTGCCATCTAGTGTTGAACTCAGGCTTTAAACAGATGGCCTTCAATAAGAAAAGTGGATTTATGTTTTTAATGCAACCTTTCATACTCTATGAATATAAATAAATCAAAGATGAATTTTTGTATGTAAATTTTATGCATATTTCTAAGCTTTTTGAATACATAACCGTGTTTTAAAATCATTGGTAAAAAAATAAATAAATGACTATTTAAAAAAAAACACTTTTACAATAAATATTATCAGCTGTATATTTTAGAAGTACATTTCTTTTACCGTAACTTAATTACATAAGTATATGTAAAAAGTTTTGATATATAAATAACTAAAAAAAAAAAAAAGAAATTAAATTGTAAATCTTATAGTTTTTATTTAATAAATAAACCTCATTTATAAAAAAGTTAGATTTAAACCAGATGGTGTTTTTTTTTATTTTTATACAATTTTAATTAAAAGTAAATAGTCAAAGTTTGAACTATCGTTTTCTTTTTTTTTTAAAATACACACACAAATAGCAAAAAAAAAAACTGCGAAAACGTTTGTAGACATTTTGGTTTCCGAAACGAACACAAAAAATTTACAAGTAAACTTTGTGATGTGTGTATGCTTTTTTTTTTTTGAAGTACAATATAAACTTTTTTTTTTTTTTAATTTTCGTACTACATATATTTTTAGAAAATACAACACATTTGTGAAATCAATGCTGACAAAGTAATAAAATTGAAACATTGCAATGATAATCATATATCAGAATTAATATTCTAAAATGTTATTTTACTTTATTTACTCCATAAAAAATAATACAAGCTAAATTTTTCATTTTTAATATATATAAAAACGAATTTTAAATTTGTGCTAGACAAAGCTTAAACAATTCATGTTAAACGAATGAATAATGATAAAAATTCAATGTTTATTTATGGATTTGAAATTTAGAGATTTTAGAAGAGAAATATACTGACTTCAGATTACACAGCAAAATATAAAAATATACATAAAAAGACATTGGATGTAAAATACACAATATATAGATGAAAAACAAATAGATGTGATTGATATTAAAATATTTTAAAGCTGAAATAGAAATGAAATAGATATATTAATAAAAAAGATTTACGTCTTAAGCACATGCGCTGTAATGTTGATACAATAGCTCAACAATGTCTCATTGAGCATTAAGGATACTCTCAAACCAAAGCAAAAAGATAGAGACTTTTGAAAAGATAAGAGCTGCCATCTTACCTTTTGTACCTAAATTTAATTATATAAGCCTATCTAAAGCATCTTAGTTTGAAAGCATGAGAATGTTTATTCACTTTACATCCATTAATTTCTTCCTATATATTGAAGCTGTAAATATTGTCTCATCTATTTATACTTCACCTAGTGCTAATATTAGTACTAGTATGACTTTGAACCCCATCTAATGTATGTTAACTGACATCTGTCTCACTTGAGGTGGTAGTATATGTATAATTTATCATCAATATTTATAATCAGTACTTGTAAGCTATATTATTCAACTATTTGTGCTATTAGCACTAATTCTGTATAAAATAAATGGGCACTAAGTGTAAACATAATCTCAGTTGTCTACAAAGTGTGACAAATGTTTTACTTTTGTTTTTATTAAAGTTCATTTTCTACTTGGTCAGGTTATAATATTTTATATTTTGTTTTAATAAATATACCCAAATAGTATGTAAAAACAGTCAATTCAGTATTTATAAGGCAGACTTTGTAATTTTGTCATACTTTATAAATTTATTATTTTATTAAATTTAAGTGTTAAGAGCCATCGTATTATAAAATTTCTTATTTCTAGAGTATAATAAATTCCTCAAATTTTGTGAATAAAGTTTTTTATTATTATATTTTATTTAATTTTCATTGCAAATCTCAATCTCATTCAAATAGGCTTTGTTTAATACGATGGCTTGTGAAATTTAATTATGATGAAAATCATATGTGTTAATGCTTTCTTTAATTGACAAATAAACCCTCAAGGCATGTTCAATCTTGGCAAGATAATTCCTATTCTGAAGGAGACCAACCAATAAAAGAGGCCACAAGATAAATGCATACCAGAAAGGAGAATGATGAGTGAACATCATGAGTACTGGAACTGGAAAAGCAGGGTGGATCATATAAATAGCTCAGTTTGATCAAGAATGAGAGAGAGATAACAAATTGAGAAACATGTTAGTATTACAAGTTTAAGTTTCACCTAAATAATATTGGGGTAAAGTAGAAGGCTGTTCACTTCCTGTGCTCTGTCTCCATTTGCTCAATCACTCCAGTGCTGTTGACATCTACCCTGTGATGCTGAACTGCTCAAGTAAACATGCCTTAATGAAGCCTGTCTCCAGCTATGTTGTGAGGTAACCCTGTTTGCTGCAAGTCTCTGACCTTTTAACAATCTTGGTCCTAAATTAATATTAATCTTTGACTAGTTTATACTGATTTATTTGCTCTTCAATCAAAATAGCTATAAATTTAATGTCTATACAACTTTTCTTTAAATACGTCATTAACTTTATTTTCTGTAAAATTTAACAGTTTTAATGTTATTAGAACTCCCTCTTATTTTGATATAGCAATTTATTTATTTTAATGTTGACTTATACTAAGTTGCCAATTTAAGTACAAAATTCAAAGAGCATATTATCACCCTAGTCTTTATTATTTTCTCTAGTCAAGATTATTGCAAATGTAGATTTTTCACTAAGCATTTAGTTTTGTACATTTGTTATTTTGTAAATGATTTCAACGCTGGGAATAATCTTAAAAGTTTAAGTTTCCTATTATTTATCAATTAATCTTTACCTGTAATCATTTCTCAAAAGAAAATGTAATTTATTAAATTATTTATGCAAAATTCATCACATTTTTCTAAACCAAACTTAGCTCTTTAGGTAAAATCTATTACAGAGAATTTAAACTTAAGTTTATCAGTATGTACATTGCATATCTCATTTGCATTTATGATCTTTAGAACCCAAGTATTAATTGTCATGCAGAACTTTGTAAAATCTCACTAGAAGAGAATTTGTGTTTTTATATAGGGTTGATTTTAATGTTTTGTTATATAATATTCTTTGTATATAAAGCCATGAAATGTTTTAAAGTTTGGAAGCATGGGAAAACAACCCTCTCCTTTCAATTTGGTTTTAATTCTCATTGTGTCTTTTATATTGTATGTTCTTAAGATTCATTGATCATCCTGGGCTTTGTTGGCATTCCATTATGCTAGAGAGCTAACTATCTAAATCAGGATTGAATTCACATGTATTTGCACAATAT